>JAWWMW010000366.1:17460-37590 GCA_035048345.1 Echeveria elegans | reverse complement strand
GGGAAAATGCAAAAAATAGGCAAATTGAGATCAAATTTTCCTTACAACTTTCTCATGAAAAATTATTTTTCTTTAAATTTTTCTTTCCTCACTTTTTTTCCCGCAACCAAACGGGGCCTAAGTATTCAATACTTTTTCTTCATTTTGCCAACTCGTGTTGTCTCCATCTGTTATGTCACCTCTTCTTTGAACTGTGTGAGATGGATCAAGTTTATGATACATCATACATGCATTTCTTTCATTTCCATCTTATGAAATAAACAAAAATTTGGGTATTGAATACTACTTATAAACGACTATGACTAACAAAGTTTACACGTCATTTTATTAGTGTTGAGTTGATTAGATAAACTGATGTCGTTTTGAATATTTTGCTTCAACTTTAAAACTTGCTAGCTTATTTTCTGAAACATTACGTAATTTATAATGAAACTTTAATTTTACAAAAATCATAACTTATAGTTTTATATCCTTGTCATGAATGAAGTTAATTGAAGAGAAATACACTTAAAGATTTACGCATATGATGAATAAATGATGTGCAACAGTGCAAGTACATGCATTTCAATTGCACAACATTCATGAGCAGTAAGTATACTTCATCACCCTCATTTTATTTGTCCAAAAGCTGCAAATTAGGTGATATTTTGAAATAGTGAGTAATAGAAAAATATATTGTGAAAATAATTGAAATTGAAATTTATAAATAAAATAAAATAAAATATGTAGTTGTGAATGAAAAATGAACAAACTAAAAGAAACACTTAAAAAGAAAATAGATAAATATAATAGGACGGAGGTTGTATATAAATTTATAATTAATTAGATATTTCAAAAATATAATACATATTGTATGTATTAATAATGGTTTCACTGTCTTTGTTCTTTATCTGTCCATCGCCTTGTTCCAAACATCACGTGACCTTCTTTCACTCTCGAACACAAAAAGACAAAAGTGTCCTTAGTCGGTATGTGAATGTCTCCGTTCCATTTTCCCATTGCAAGACTGACACTCCCATTCAATGTAATTGGGAATTATATATACCCCCAATCATGCCTCCAATTGCTTTATTACAAAAAATAAAATAGGAATTATTATAGTATTAAAAAATAACTTTTAAGGGTATGTTTTGTAACTTTTGTTAGACTTCGATTTTAGTTTTGATTTAACTCAATTTGATTTAAATTGTCTTAACTTGATTTAAATTTAATATATTTTTAAAATTTTATTTTAATGACTAAACCATCAGAATCACACATTCTCAACAACTACACTCAACAGGAACCCGCCGGACACAGAAACATGCTTTTGCTTCTTTAAAGCTGGACACGAATAAGACTTTTGACTGACTTGAGTGGACTTTTATGGAAAAAATGTTACATATCATCTGTTTTCATTATAAATGGATAAGGAATGTAATGTGTTGCATACGATCAGTTAAATATGAGGTGAAATACAATGATCAATGTTCTGAAAATATATTATCACCATATCTATTCATCATTGGTACTGAATGACTGTCTTGGAAGTTAACACAAAGTCAGGCTTTGAATAATTTTGATGGAATTCAAATCTGTAGAGGGGCTCCACCAATTACCCATCTATTCTTTGCGGTTGATTCACTTCTGTTCTTTAAAACCACTCAACAAAGTATTAATACAATCAACAGACTTCTCTCAGAATATGAGCGCATTTCAGGTCAAAAGATCAGTTAAGGTAAATATGAAATCTGTATCATTAACAATGTTGGGTATCAAGACAACTTGGGTATTATAAATGCTCTGAATGTTAAAAAGGTGGACCGTCATGGTATGTATTGGGATTGCCCTTTGTTTATGGATCAACAAAAATGTAGACATTGCTCTGCTAATTGGTGTAACAAAGTTATTTCGGCTGGAGTCAAAGATATATTAATTAAATCAGTACTACAAGCTCTGCCTACCTATATGGTGGCTTGTTTTCATTCCCTGATTTTGTACTTAAAAAACTTCAGAAAGTAATTCTTGACTTTTGGTAGGGGGCACAAACTGGTGAGAAAAAGACACACTGGATACGAAAGAAATTCTTTTTAAAGATAAACTAGCGAGAGGGCTAGGTCTTAGGAATATGCAGTCCTTTAATATGACATTGCTTACTAAACAAGGTTGGAGGATACTCCAAAATCCAGATTCTCTGTTATCCAAGGTTTTAAAGAAGAGATATTTCCCATATTGTGATTTAGTATCTGCCTCTGAAAAATTAAGTGCCTCTTTTGTTTGGCGTAGTATTTATTATGCATTGGGTATCCTGAGAAAAGGAGTTTCACTGATGCATCAAGTAACATATATTCGTGCATAATGGGTACTGATGGATCACTTACAGTCAAATCCACATATCATTTTATAGAAAAATATAATTTATTAGCAACTGAGATCAGTGGTCCTTCCTCAAATAATCGTCTCAGTGAACAATTTTTGAGAGCAATTTGGAGCTTATCAATTCAGAGAAAAATTAAAATATTTATTTGGAAAGGTTTTAACAATGGCCTACCGGTTGGCTCTGAAATGATGAGAAGGTATGGATTGCAAGAAATTACCTGCAATTTTTGTAATTAGAAAAATGAGACTCCTATCCACTTGTTTAAAGATTGTTGGTGGTTCAGAGCTCTTTGGAATGAGCTTCAGCTAGAGTCATCTCATCTATATATTCAATTTTCTTGCTTTGCAGATTGGATATTCTACCTGTCACAATCACTTACTTATGAAGAATTTCTGAAAGCAATTATTACTTTTTGGTACACTTGGTTTAACAGGAACCTTAGATGTCATGGTGAGGAAGGCATGGTGATCCATAGACAACAGTTCATATTCGTCTCTTTTTAACAAGAGTTCAGGAATCAAACTCAGTTTATCACACACATGCTCAGTCCTCTTATTTAACATGAACATCACCTTCGAATGATTTTATGGAAGTCATCTGAATCTCCGACTGGATTTGTTGTAATATGTAGAGACCAGCACGATGTGGTTATTGCTTTGCAATCAGTAGTCTTTCACAATATTGGTAGCTGTCTTGATACTGAAGGGTTAGCACTTAAAACAAGAAATGACGATGGCGGACAAACTGCAACTTGATAAAGTCATTTTTTGAAACAGATAACACAAACGTAGCTAACTTTTTGGGTTGGTTGTGCTTCTCCTCTTTCTTGGCATATGTTCTGTATCGAAAAGCTTTCCTCACACCCTGGTTGGAGTTTAAAAGCTGGTTCGAGGAGACGCAAATGTAATTGTGGATATTGCGGCAAAATATGCAAGGGATAGGGGCAAATCATGTCTGCCTCTCGACTCTTGTCCTTTCTTCATAAGTTCAGCTGTCTATTCTGGTGTGTAGCTTGTAATATATTGGTTGCTTACTGCATATCTACTTGTATTCGAATGCCTTGAGCAGTACATTCATCAGTTATTTACTGACCTTTATATATGAAAAAACAATTACACTCAACACAACCATAAATTCACATATTACTTATTTTATTACAATTGATATAACATTTTTTTCTTTCTTACATTTAACTTAATTCGATTTTACCTGACTTAATTTTTTTTTGTTGATAAAAAATTGATTTAATTTAATTTAAGTAAAAAAGAACGGACCCTAAATTTAAATGATAGTAATTATAAGTTTAAATAGGTTAAGACATGAGCCATCTGAACTTGACGATCTTAATTTGTGTTTTGAACATTTATGCAAAATCATATTTTACAGTCTTACCATGAAATAAAAAGTCTTACTTAATTTTTTTTTTTCAAACGGATTTATCAAAATGCTCCTCCCCTTTTACAGTCTTAAGAGTAGTATGCGGGCGAATCGCAATCTGCATAAGATGCGTTCTATCGGTACATATGCTCTAATTAAAAAAAAGATCCATAATTTTTGCAACAATTTTCGAAAAGTAATAGTACTAATATCTGAACCTTTAGCCATTTGTTCACAACTATTTAATTTTTTCTTTTAAATTTAATATTTGTGAATTAAAATGCTGGTTGCTTGACCAGGTACAAAAAAGAAGGAGAAGTAAAATTGAAATCTATTATATAATAGAATAGGGTGAACGAACTTTCAAAATATGAACTACCCATTTTGCTCCTACTTTGAATTTTTTAATTTATTCATGCACAAACAACACGAATCCAGTCCGGCCCATTAAAAATTAAAAATTAATAGTTAAAAATTAAAAGTTTATAATTACACAGACCACACGGATCCAACCCGACCTATTAAAAATTAAATATTAAAAATTCCATTTGATAGGGTTTTAACCACACGGGCCCAGCTGGATCATTAAAAATTAAAATTTTATATTTACACAGAACATACGGACCCGTTTAAATTTTTTAAGAAACACACGGGCCCAGTCCGGCCAAATAAATGTAAATTTACACTCACCACAGAGTCCGTTTAAATTTTCACATAATACAATGGCCCAACCCGACCCATTAAAAATTAAAATTTTAAATTTTAAATTACACTGACCACACAGCCCAAAAATTGATCAATCGAATCTCGTCCGTATTTGACCTGTTCGATTGCACATTCGGGACGACGCATCCCCGTCGGGACGACGGGCGGTACGCAAGTAATTAAATAATAAACTCAAAGATGCTCCTTTTCACTGTGTCACAGAAATAAATTCATTAAAATAATCCAACAACAACAACACATCACCACCAGAGACCAGACCGCAGGGAGGCTCAGGTTCAGACTTCCTCAGAAAAACACTGATATATATAGAGAGAAAGATTCAAAAGAAGCCATAGGGTTTGTTCGTGCTCGTGCTTGTGCTTGTGCTTGTGCTTGTGCTCTCTCTTTTTCTTGCAGCAGCAAACAACAGCTCTATCCATCTCACCTGGGTATGTCACCAGACCACTTAAAGTTCACATTTTTATTATTATTAATCCATCCATACAAACCAACATACTAAAAATCAAATTCTCTTTACCATTTTTAATTTTATCTCAAGAATGCAGCAGCAGCAGCAGCTACAGAACCTGATGCAGATGCAGCAACAGCAGCCCATCATGTCCTCATCAGCTTATTGCCCTAACAATGTCACTACAGACCACATTCAACAGGTTTCTTTACTTCACTTCATCCATCCCTTTCCCAGATACTGCTTTGCTGTTTTGTTTCTTTACTATCCCTTCAATTCTAGGGCCCCTAAAGTCCCTACAAGTCTTAAAGTTTAGATCTTTGCAGATGAAATCATGAAAATCAACCTCTTGCGTCTTCCTCCACCAAACCTTTTAATTTATGCCCTAGATTCTATTCGTGCCTTTCTATTTTGCCTCCCTTTTTTTCTTTTCTTTTTGTTGTAAATTTTTGTGTGCTTGCTGTTTGATTCGTTTCATAAATTCAAACCTTTTTGATTTTTTCCAGCTTTTGACATTTTGTGCCAGTAGTTGAAGTTGTGATGTGGTCTTTATTCAAAGTTTATAACTTTTTTGCTGACTGTGTTTGAAACTCTGGAGTGAGGCTTACTAGTTCCTCCTTTTAGGTTTTGCTGCACATTTGTTTATTATGTGTTCCTTTTATGTTTTGTAGCATGGTCGATATCATAGTTTAATCCGGGACTCTGATAAAAATGCGATAAATTAATGGTATACTTTAGTATAGTTTAGTTTTATTTAATTCTCTGTAGATTTGAGGATTATGTTCAATGTGTGTCATAGTTTAAAAACCTGCTCAGGAATGTTTATATAATGCCTAGATACTTAGCCCTTTATGAAAAGGCAAGTGGACAGGATTTGGTGAGCTGGGCTTTGGTTAGTGTGTTAAAAAAGTTGGTGTTTTGATGGTTTTTTTATTCAAATTGAATTCAACTCGCAGCTCTTTGGTGATCTTTAATTCAGTTTTTGGTGAACCCCATGTTAATTCATAGTGTAGTATAAGTGCTCTTTTTGTTTTTTTCTTGCATCGAGCTGTGGTATCTTTGGAGAATGAGTGGTAGAGATGACTGGCTTATGCAACACAAGTTGGGGTTTGTTATGATATTTCGGGTTCATGTTCATGCATTTTGAGGTGATCACGTAGTCCAAGTTGGTGGTATACTATATGGAACTTCATGAGTGTTCATAGAATGTAACAAATGAAGTAGTTTACAGCGGAGGATTGTAAACCAGTATTCTTAAGTATCACAAGGAGGGAACTTAAGCGAATGGGGAAACTTTGCGATCATAGGAACTAAGAAAGGATCAAAAATCACGTTTGCTTCCTTTTCTTTACGTGTATTTTCCTGAAAATAATGGTCGCTTGGTAGAAAATGGCTTTTATGTATTAGCAGTGTGATTGCTTTTCAATTGATCAGCTATCACTATTTTTCATTTGTTTCGTCATGCATACTGGATGTTTGATGTCTCTTACAAACTTTTCTCTATTTTAATTTTTGCCTTTCAGTATCTGGATGAAAATAAGTCCTTGATCTTGAAGATCGTTGAAAGTCAGAATTCTGGGAAAATGAGCGAATGCGCAGAGTAAGTAAATTTTACACGTCTTTCAGATATATTCCATCAACGCATGATTGTGGATTTTAATGATCAAAGCCTACAGCTATTGTATTTCCACGCTATTCATTCCATCATTAGTTTTATCGATACATCCAAACGATCATAGTAGGAAATTATATTCTTTAGTGCGAACTCGTTATCTCTATGTTATTTTGCAGGAACCAGGCAAGGCTCCAGCGAAACCTTATGTATTTAGCTGCCATCGCTGATTCCCAGCACCAGCCTCCAGCGCTGCAAGCTCAGGTGCCCACATAAACTCATCACCTAATTTAACTTTTTTAGTGTCTGTTCAATTGTACGATACAAGGGTCTCATAGCCTCGCAAAATTTCTTAACATCTCTCATTATGCGCAGAGCGGCATCATACAGCCAGGATCGTTGGACATGCAACATCCACAAGCTCAACAAATGCCACAACAATCTCTCACGGTGGCACACTCTTCAATGCTATACAACTCCCAACAACAACAACATCAACCTTACTCAACATTACAACAACATCAATCCGTCCACAACCAACTCAGCATGAATTCCGGTTTCCACATGCTCCAAGGAAATAATGCTTCGAGCAACACTCACATGTATTCAGATTTCGGACGTGTAAGTGGTGTCGGGGAAGGACAACATTCCGGAGGAAGTCACAATAGCGACGGGAATTGATGACGTTGAAGTATGCAAGTTTGGTGAGGTTAGAGAAGTTTGTAGTTTTTAGAAGAGACAAAATGAGGAAAGGAACTGGATGATGACAGAAAATGTTTCTTAGCTTTTGTTAAGATTGTTAAGGAGTTTCATTGAGGCATCCGCGAGCACCTTTTCTAACACCTTCTCCATGAGCACCTCATCCAAATCTCCAAAAACCAAGCGTACAAATCTTCCAAAATTGGGCTTATGCACCAATGGAATTCTATAGCACCTTCTCATTTAACATTCTCTAATTTTTCCCAAAATCAAGCACAAAATGAGAGATGGAATTCTCTAGCACCTCCTCATCTAGCACCTTCTCTAACACTCCATCTCTCTCATTTTGTGTTTTAATGAAAAAATATACTCACTTTAACACATTCTCTCTCCAATCTATTTACATTTTACACATTCTTTTTTCAATCTATTTACTTTTCACACATTCTCTTACCTACTTTTATCTCACATAATCTATTTTTCTAAAAATTTAGCCCTCCTTTATCACATTCTCTAGCACTTCACGGTGCATATGCCCTTATTATTTGTCTCAAGACGACGTCGACTGAGTTCACGTCCACGTCCGCGAAAAAACCCCCAAAAATGGAGAATGCCTCGAAGCTCCTACACTCACGGAAGCCCTCTCAATTTCGACACTCATCACTCTTCTCACTCCAACACCGAACCAAGACGACAATGCTTGCTCTCCTCTTCTTTCCCTTACTACATTTCAGACACTCAAACGACACGTCACCATCACCTTATTCTTCTTCCTCGATCCAATTTTTTCTACATTCATATCTTTTCCACATTTTTACGGCCAGATTTGTGATGAGAATGTGTGATAGTGATCGGCTTCCTGCCGCTGTTGATCGTATTGATTTGATTGAAGATTGAAACGAAATGGTTAGATTTTGTTGTTGTGTATTGAAATGGTGTATTTAGAGTGTTACTGTTCAGGAGGAATATGTGTGTGTTTGCGAGCCGTGTGTAACAACTGTGTTGTGATGATGTAATGTATTAATGCAGGGAACTCCAGTGAATATCATTGTAGGCTCCCATGTCTGGGTGGAGGATCCAGCTGTGTCTTGGATCGACGGAGAGGTTACCAAGATTAATGGTGACGAAGTTGTGGTCCAACCCATCAATGGAAAGACGGTATGTTTCTTCATGTAATTTTCTTAGCTGTTTTATTTGGAGACAGATAAAAATACAGTGTGGACTGATAATTTGGTTCATGTCTTGTACCGAATATCGGTTGTTTTGGACATCTTTCATTAGTGGAACTACTTCACTTTCTGATTAAGTTCAACTGGCACTTAATTAGATGCAAAAATGAGCTTGCATCTTTAACTGAAGTGTAATGTTTGTTTGATTCAGGTTACAGCTAAGTTGGCCAAGATATATCCTAAGGATATGGAGGCTCCAGCTGGTGGAGTTGATGACATGACAAAACTGTCATATTTACATGAACCAGGAGTATTAGAGAATTTGAGAATCCGATACGAACTCAATGAAATCTATGTATGCTTTCTTGTCAAATGCATTAAATTGATCAGAATGTACATTTGTTGTTTTACCAACTGTTGACACCATAACACGAACTGCTATATAAATGAATTCACAGACATATACCGGAAATATTTTAATTGCTATCAATCCATTCCAAAAACTGCCTCATCTTTACTCCGGTCATATGATGCAACAATACAAAGGGGCACCATTTGGAGAGCTAAGCCCTCATGTTTTTGCTGTTGCTGATGTTGCTTACAGGTTATGTTTAACCTACTTATAGCTCATTTTTAATATATGTATTTGTGGTCCTTAAAGTGTTTCTGAAACTGATACAGAGCAATGATACACGAGGGTAAAAGCAATTCAATTTTGGTTAGCGGTGAGAGTGGAGCTGGTAAAACTGAGACAACAAAAATGCTAATGCAGTACCTTGCTTTTCTTGGTGGTCGAGTTGCAACTGAGGGACGCACTGTCGAACAACAAGTTCTTGAGGTACTTAGCTTTTGTTAGCATCATATTTTAGTTTTTTTTCGAGTTGGTTCCACAAGCCCAGATGACAAATCACTAGTAACTTTTTTTTGTGTGTGCCATGCAGTCAAATCCAGTTCTTGAAGCATTTGGCAATGCCAAAACTGTTAGGAATAACAATTCTAGGTGAGAAGTGGTTAGACAGTGACTTTTTGTTTTGCAGCATTTTATTTGTTTACCATTACTGCTCCACTGATGTCTGCATGCCATATCGAAGCATCGAAATGTCCTCGGATATGAAATACCAATACATAGATACTAGACCTTCCTGTTCTCTTTATTCCCCCATCTTTAAATATATTATTCCCTGGTGCAGTCGATTTGGTAAATTCGTTGAGATCCAGTTTGATAAGCATGGAAGAATATCTGGCGCTGCCATCCGTACGTATTTACTGGAAAGATCTCGTGTTTGCCAAGTCAATGATCCTGAGCGAAACTATCATTGTTTTTATCTTCTTTGCTCGGCCCCTCAAGAGGTATTGCCTGAATTTGATGATCTGAAATCAATATGCTGATTAATGATAACCCTATCTAGTCTGGGAGTTTGCGTCTACCAAAATAGGGAGTCTTGAAGACTTTTGTTTGGCATATTCCCCGCGTAACTGTACTTTTTCTGCATGGTTCGGTATCTACTATCTATTCAGTATTGATCCGTCTTTTGTTTGATTGAAATTGCACCTCCATAATATCTCAGGAAGTGGAAAAGTACAAGCTTGAGCACCCCAAAACATTTCACTATCTTAATCAGTCAAAATGCTTTGACTTGGTTGGTGTCAGTGATGCTAAGGAGTATCTTGCTACTAGGAGAGCAATGGATATAGTTGGAATAAGTGAAAAAGAACAGGTAGAGAGTAAGCCAGAGAGTTTTACGGCAGATGATTTAAACATCAAATATTTTGCCTAAGGACCATGGTCTCCTTCTGTATTCCCTTGTTCTATAGGAAGCGATTTTCAGGGTTGTTGCTGGCATACTTCATCTTGGAAATATTAATTTTGCGAAAGGAAAAGAAGTTGATTCATCAGTTCCCAAAGATGACAAATCCAAATTTCACCTTAAGACGACAGCTGAGCTTCTCATGTATGCAAGCAGTGAATAATTTCACTGTTGCTTTATGTTTATCTTGGCTGTGGTAGTTAACAAATGCACATTCCTCTTCAGGTGTGATGCTGCAGCACTTGAGGACGCTTTATGCAAACGTGTAATGATCACCCCTGAAGAAGTAATTAAGCGAAGTCTAGATCCTCAGAGTGCATTTGTTAGTCGGGATGGTTTAGCAAAAACTATATATTCAAGATTGTTCGATTGGTATGGTACTGGGTTATTTAAACTCAGTATTACACAAGTCTTTATTTCGAATAAGGCTGACGCATTCTTGTAATGATACCATTATACAGGTTGGTTGATAAAATCAATAACTCTATAGGACAAGATCCAAATTCAAAGTCACTAATTGGTGTACTTGATATATATGGCTTCGAGAGCTTCAAGGCTAACAGGTGAGTCGTATGCATTGTGCCTGCGTCTAACTATATCTGCTGTGCATATTGTGTATGACCAAGGCAAAACAATTATTTTTCCATGGAATTTACGCTTGCAATATTTCCATGTGCATGTAGTTTTGAGCAGTTTTGTATCAATTTCACAAATGAAAAGCTGCAACAACACTTCAATCAGGTAACTTTCGATTAATTCATCGGCACAATATGTGTAATTTCCATACTGTTGTTCCCATTGACCTCATAGTGATGTGTCTATTATCTCAGCACGTGTTTAAAATGGAACAAGAAGAGTACACAAAAGAGCAAATTGATTGGAGTTACATTGAGTTTGTCGATAATCAAGATGTCTTGGATCTGATTGAAAAGGTTGTTCTAATTCCTTTATCTGAGTGAATCATCAAAGCTGGCATGCATTGTTGGTATTCATCCTTCAAGTTTTATTGTTGTTGAAAAGAAGCCATATAAAATCAGATGATTCCTTAATTTGTGCATCCTGATGAATTCGTTGACGAGAGTATGTGATTATTGCAGAAACCAGGTGGCATAATTGCTCTTCTTGATGAAGCTTGGTAAATCTGTCTTCCTTAGCTCCACTTTGATTAGTGTTTTTTTTAATGAAAATCGGATATCTACAGCTGTTTGTTATTTTAGAATGCAGCAAAAATATGTCCTTTGCTAGAGGCTTGGAATGACACAGTTCTCTTATATTGGGTTGTATATTGCAGTATGTTTCCCAAATCCACGCACGAGACCTTTGCAAATAAGCTGTATCAGACGTTTAAAACCCATAAGCGTTTTATCAAGCCTAAGTTGTCTCGTACAGATTTCAACATTTCTCATTATGCTGGGGAGGTGTGGTATTACTGAAAACTCCCGATATGTTTTTTATTTTTATTTTCAGATATGCTATCTAATGGTTCCTGTTAACTCATTTTCAGGTCTTATATCAGTCTGATCAATTCTTGGACAAAAATAAAGATTATGTTGTACCTGAACACCAGGACTTGTTGAGTGCTTCCAAATGCCCTTTTGTAGCAGGTTTGTTTCCTCCACTCCCAGAGGAATCATCAAAATCGTCCAAGTTCTCTTCAATTGGTTCTAGATTCAAGGTAACGTAGTATCTCCTAATGCCCTTTTTGTTTCGCTCTAATTCTATTTATTCGCTGCAAATATGACACTGATATTTGTTGAAAAACCTTGCAGTTACAACTACAGTCTCTGATGGAGACTCTTAACTCCACTGAGCCACACTACATAAGATGTGTGAAACCAAATAACCTACTCAAACCTGCCATCTTTGAGAATGTCAACATCATGCAACAGTTGCGCTGTGGTGTAAGTACGATGTTTTACTTGTATATATAATGGGATCCGTATTCAAATTCATTCCTCTCTTTCATGTGCATGATTAACAAACACTTCTTATCCAGGGTGTTTTAGAAGCCATCAGAATCAGTATGGCTGGGTATCCAACGCGAAGACCTTTCTTTGAATTCATAAATAGATTTGGACTCCTTGCTCCAGAAACCATAGAAGGAAAGTAAGTAATTAGGCGTTGCAAGAATTAATTTCCCTGAAAGCACTTGGGTCTTCCGTTTAGATGCTTCCTCATTTCTTTTAGTTTTATCCTGAATGAAAATATCACTTTGTGACAGCTATGATGAGAAGACTGCATGCAAAAAGATATTGGAAAAAATGGGACTCAAAGGATGTCAGGTATTGCTACTGTTTGTTTATGTTTTTTTATGTATTCTTGCAGAGATCATTCACTCAAGTCCCTGTCATTTATATTTGAATTTGTGCCATTCTTATGTTGAATTTGAACGGACTGAGCTTAAAAATATATATTTGAAACAGACACTACCACATTTTTATTAGCTCAGTGGAATAGTGGATATTAAAAGTCCATCACATGTTGTTACAGATTGGTAAAACAAAAGTTTTCTTAAGAGCTGGTCAGATGGCTGAACTGGATGCACGTAGAGCAGAAGTGCTAAGTAATGCTGCCAAAACTATCCAGCGGCGGATAAGAACTCATAACGCTCGCAAGCGATTCCTTGCAATGCGAAAGGCTTCTATACTAGTACAGTCATTATGGCGACGTAAGTTATCGTTATATTTTACATTTTATGATTTAGGGGGGGTGGGGACTCGACCTACTCCAGTTAAAGTGGATTTGGAGTTCACAATACATTTATTAGTTTCTAAACACTCAAGTCTGTTGTTTCTAAGAGAACGATAATGACTGTGCGGTCACCTTGTAGGAAGACTGGCTTGCAAACTCTATGATAGCTTGAGGAAAAAAGCGGCTGCAATTAAAATCCAAAAGAACACAAGAAGACATCAGGCGAGGACATCTTATAAGAAACTGCGTGTTGCTGTGCTTGTATTGCAAACAGGATTGAGAGCTATGGCTGCTCGTAATGAATTTAGATTTAAGAAGCAAAAGAAAGCAGCCACAGTTATTCAGGTTCTTTTTTGGCTTTGAAATTAGTTGTTTACTCTCAGTTCCTGTTGTCTCGTTAAGTTCAACTCAAATTAAAAGATGGCTATAGTCATCAAATAAGTAAGAAAATTTCGATTGTACTTGAAGCTTATGTCTGAATTGATATACAGGCTCGTTGGCGCTGTCACAGAGCTTCCAATTTCCACACAAAATTGAAGAGGGGAACAATACTAACGCAATGCAGATGGAGGGGCAAAATAGCTAGAAAAGAACTTAGAAAGCTTAAGATGGTAAAGCTTCATCTATGCAAAATTCGTAGTCTGTTTGCGTGTATGCTATTTTGTAGTAATATTTCGTGGATGATCTGCAGGCTGCACGAGAAACAGGCGCACTCAAGGAGGCAAAGGATAAACTTGAGAAGCGAGTTGAAGAACTCACATGGCGTTTGTCTTTGGAAAAACGTTTAAGGGTAATTATGTTTACTGTCCATACAAGTGTGGTTACATGATTCAACTTCCTAAGTGTTTCTAGCAGCAGATTCTGGCATCATGATCTCTGCTTCATAAGTGACCCAACAAGGACAGACTCATTAGGATTCTTTCACTGTGATATTATAAATGCAGACAGACCTGGAGGAAGCAAAATCACAGGAGACCACAAAATTGCAAAATTCCATGCAAGAGATGCAAGCAAAGCTTGACGAAGCTAATTCATTGGTTGTTAAAGAACGAGAAGCTGCAAAGAAGGCCATTGAAGAAGCACCTCCAATAGTCAAAGAAACCCAAGTCATTGTAGAAGATACTGAGAAAATTGCCTCATTGACTGCT
Source organism: Echeveria elegans (assembly GCA_035048345.1). Lineage (NCBI taxonomy): Eukaryota > Viridiplantae > Streptophyta > Magnoliopsida > Saxifragales > Crassulaceae > Echeveria > Echeveria elegans. The sequence goes on along the minus strand of JAWWMW010000366.1, from coordinate 23,553 downwards.
GAGGTGGAGAGTATGAAGGTAATACTATCATCTTATACATTACAAAGTGTTGGATTATTTATCCTTGATAGTACGTTTCAGTTGCCTAAATCGATGTTTTTTTTCTTGTTTCAGGAGGCATTAAACTCAGAGAAGAACAGAGCTGATGAATTAGAAGGAAAGTATGCAGAATCTCAAGCATCCCTCGAGGAAAAACAGAAAAAAATGGAGGAAACAATCAAAAAAGCTCAGCAACTTCAGGAAACATCGACCAGGTACAATGACTTTATACTTGAGTAATGATAAGTAATATTTTACTCTCACCTCAAACTGTCCTAATTAGACTTGAAGAAAAGGTCACCAACTTGGAATCTGAGAATCAAGTACTACGACAACAAGCTGTGTCCATGGCACCCAACAAGTTCCTCTCTGGTCGCTCAAAATCTATCATTCAGGTAGCGTTTCTTTGAAACGAGTACCATGTGAAGTTTGAATCAGGCCATGCCAGTTTCTTGATACTGTGTTATTTTTTTTAACTATATGCAGAGGGATAGAGGTCCAGATAGTGGCCATGGTTCGGGAGAAATCAAGTTTCCTTTGGTAAGTGAAATCTACATGAGATTAGGTAAATTATTGTTGTAAAGGTACCCTGATTGTTTAATATTTTATATCCTACTTTGCATCAGGAGCTCCATAGTCCGTCAATGAACAATCGGGAAGATGTTGAGGAGAAGCCACAGAAATCCCTTAATGAGAAACAGGCAGAGAACCAAGAATTGCTCATCCGTTGCATTGCCCAACACCTGGGCTTCGCAGGGAGTAGGCCTATTGCTGCCTGCATTATCTATAAATGTCTTCTACAGTGGAGATCCTTTGAAGTTGAACGAACCAGTGTTTTTGACCGGATTATTCAAACTATAGGCCATGCTATTGAGGTTTCACTTGTTGGCCCTGCCATCCATGCTGATATTTTATTTTTATTGTTTCACTATAAATTATAGAAGTGTCTGATAGCCTCATTCAATTGCAGACTCAGGATAATAATGATATTTTGGCTTACTGGTTATCCAATGCATCAACTCTACTGCTGCTGCTTCAGCGGACTTTGAAAGCAAGTGGTGCAGCTGGAATGGCTCCACAGAGACGAAGATCATCCTCAGCTACTCTATTTGGGAGAATGACACAGGTAACGATTGGTAACATATTAGATTCCTTTATAAGTGTGTGATGTATACAATTATTATTCTTTTTATGCAAAGAATGCACAATGTTTATTGTGATATTTGTTGTCTATTCCTTAAAGAGTTTCCGTGGGACTCCACAAGGAGTCAATCTATCATTCATCAACGGTGGCTTGAATGGCGGAGTAGATTCCTTGAGACAAGTTGAAGCCAAATATCCAGCGTTGCTCTTCAAGCAGCAGCTCACAGCATATGTAGAAAAAATATATGGAATGATCAGAGACAATCTCAAGAAAGAGATATCGCCACTCCTTGGACTATGTATTCAGGTATTTTACATTCTTTCTATCTGATAGCTAATAATCAACTGGCTTACTGATCTCGGTTGTCTGGCTGATATGCATGTATCTAATTGTTTCTGAATAGGCACCGCGAACGTCTAGAGCTAGCCTGGTCAAGGGATCATCTCGTTCAGTTGCAAACACAGCAGCACAGCAAGCCCTGATTGCTCATTGGCAAGGGATTGTGAAAAGCCTTGGAAATTTCTTGAACACACTCAAGGCGAATTACGTGAGTGAGATCATATCAAATTGCCATCTTTCATTTATAATCCTCTTTCTTACAAGTGAATATTGGGCTCTCAAGACCTAATGTTCGAAATGCAAATTTGTCTCCCCTCTAGTAGTTCAACTTATTTATTGTATGCAAGTTTCCCAACCCATTGACTGTTATTTCTGTAACAGGTACCACCATTTCTGGTCCGGAAAGTTTTTACTCAAATATTTTCATTTATTAACGTGCAACTATTCAACAGGTACATGCGAGTCATTCTCAAAAGAAATGTTATCCTATATTAGGTTGGATCTTATTTACATTCATATTCCTTTGCTTTCCTCATGATGCAGTCTTCTTTTAAGACGAGAATGTTGTTCGTTTAGCAATGGAGAGTATGTAAAGGCAGGATTGGCTGAATTGGAACATTGGTGTTACAAGGCAACCGATGAGGTATTTTAGGGGGACTTGCCACTTAATTCTGCATGGACGCGTTGGTTATTGTGCTGCAGCTGTAATGAGAAACTGTATGTGTGCAGTATGCAGGTTCTGCGTGGGATGAATTAAAGCACATTCGGCAAGCTATTGGATTTCTGGTACAACTTCTTTCTGTTTTTTTATAGTTTTTCTCTATGCTGTTAGGGTTATTGGACGCTGTATGGTCGACTAGTCTCCAACTCTTGTTTTTCCTTTCAGGTCATACATCAAAAACCAAAGAAAACCTTGGATGAAATCAGCCATGACCTCTGTCCAGTGAGTTACCGTTGCAAATAGAGGATACAGTGAAACTACTGACCTATTCTTGCTTGTGAATTATTCATCATATAAATTACCTTTATCACATATATTTGCAGGTGCTTAGCATACAACAGCTTTATCGAATCAGTACAATGTATTGGGACGATAAGTATGGGACACATAGTGTGTCAGCAGATGTGAGTATCCTTGAGTTCCATTTTCTCAAACACGTTATTAGTAGAAGCAATAAATTGCAAACTAATTCCCTTATGAAATTGCTCGTTATTGGTTTGCATTTAGGTCATAGCAAGCATGAGAGTGTTGATGACTGAAGATTCAAACAATGCAGTCAGTAGCTCCTTCTTATTAGATGACGATTCAAGGTTTGTAACCAACATTTGACTTATTTCACTTTTCTATTTCTGCTTTCTAATTTGACCTTGCAAAGATGTACCATCCATTAGTGATTTTGTTTGGACAAGTTATCTTTGTTAGGTCAAGCTGCACACTGACTGTTTTGGAACCTCTTGCAGCATACCATTCTCAGTTGATGACATATCAAAGTCAATGGAGCAAATAGATATCTCAGACATTGAGCCGCCGCCTCTTATTCGTGAGAACTCAGGCTTTAGTTTCTTATTACCTCGGTCAGAATAATCAGCCCTCTCTCGATTGAGCTAGATAATATCACAGCCTTGCTGCAATGCTGTAGATTTGCACATCATTTAGAGGATGTAGTAGACAGACACTGTTATGATGCAGAAGTTCATGTAGTAATGCTAATGAGTGGTGGCTGTAGTCCACATACTCATCACTCCTCTTAACAGATACAAATGTGGCAACTGGCGAAGTTTGCAGGTTTTTTCTTAAAATGATGTATAGAAGGTTGCAAATAACAAAAATATACAAACTTTACAGTTGTGCTTCGAGCTTTAAAGCCATCAATGGGCGAAATGTGAAAACTTTCCCTTTAACTTTGATGAGTTCACGCAGTGTCTCCCTAACAAGCTTGCCGAGTTGGAGTTTCAATCCCACTCTTCATAGTTCAGCTCATCATTCGTGTCTCTAGGTGGCCTCACGACCAAAACTACGACTCCCAGACTCTCCACACCTCTCACCACCTTCAAATCTCCTCCATTCTCACCAGCCGCCACAAAAAAAAATACCCATTATTAGCAGCCACATTCTGACAATGTCACCCATCTACTCCACCCTTTCTCCGCTACCACAACCTCAAACTCCACGGTGCATACAAAACATCATTCTCGTTCGCCTTACAAACAGGCAAAAGCGCTACAGAAGACGCCTCGCCTACTTCCCCAAACCTCAACCTCACAACCGGAACCTTAACACTTTCCAACAAAACATCCACATTACTGGACGAACCATCCATTTCATACAAAACAGTCTTCTTAGCCTTGCAACTTCTAAAGCGCACTTGTCCGATGATCAGACGGATTCGTGTGCTCCCTACTCTGCCTATAATACATAAATGCCAAACAATCACCCGGCAAGTTGTAATCAAAACTCTCCCAACCCTTATCCCCTCTCCGCCATTGGAAGGAGGCAGAGCAGAGGACGTTATCTTTAGTTGGGTGTCTGAGTGTTCTTTGTTTGAATTTTTTTTGGTAGACATTTTGATGAGGGGAAGGTGATGGGAGATGGGCTGTGCGGTGCGGATGGTGACGGACACAAAGGCTCAACAACAGTCAACAACGCTTCTTGAGTGATGCAAAGTGTAAATGAACTAAGGAAGGACTCGAGATTTAGGGCAGCCAGCGATTTAAATACTCTTCTTTGTTGTTGTGTTAAGTCAACGTCCTATATTTCCACCTACCAGAACCTTCTTTGTTTTGTCGCAAATATCACTATCTAATCACAAAAACATAGAAATTTCCAACCCCCAGCCTATTTAACAAGAGCATCATACAGCAAAAAAACGATATCAGAAGAAATCCGCAAGGAAATGAGCAGCAGCAGCCCTACAGAGGTCATTACGCTCAGAAAAATGGATCTATCAGACCTGCATGGAGTGGACTAAAGACGAGAAGGTAGTTCAGTTTTGTTTCAGTGACCCGAAACGAAAAAAAGAGTCGAGCACCAACTTCTTTAAAAACATTGTAATACCACATCCTTGGTTTAGAGCTATTTGTATTAATAGCAAACCAATCGGAGTAGTAAACGGACATAAAGCTGAGCTCGGGAATGCGTTGAGTATTGGAACCGAGGGATTGGTACTTTGGCTGTGAAGACGGCGGTAAGTTCCATTTTTAAAGAGTGGGTGAATTTGGAGAGACTTGCTGCATTGGTGCATGTTGAGAATTTAGCATCACAAAGGGTGCTTGAGAAAGTTGGATTCTTGAAGGAAGCTGTTTTTAGAAAGTATTTGCAATGTTATGACCTTGTCACAGTAGTAAGGTTATTTACTATGAATCTAAGTTCATTTTGACGAGGTGTTTTTCTTTCTTGAACTGTCCTCTCCACCTTCAATAGAATTAAGGTTCACGGTGGACTTTGATCCCCATCCCTCTTAGGTAAAAATAGTTTACTTCACATTTGATGTATAACTCTCTTGCAGTTGCAGTTGCAGATACACAGGCAAATCATTTATGCACATTAAGCAACACGTTCCTCGCATATGATGGAATATCTTAGTGTTATAAACCAGTGTCCGTGTAAAGTTTAATCAACGTTATTGTGATGAAGTTTCGTACTTGCATTGTTTTGATTTTCAAATCTTGGGATCAGATTTAAGATGTTCTGTAATGTGATGAATGAACAAAAGTAGAAGAGCGAAAATATTCTGGTAACATATGGATTTTGGCTAGGAGATTAATTTGATGAACTCAACAGCAACTTCAGCTGAGTTTTGAGCAGCCAAGGATCCGAAAATAGCTGCTTCATTTGACATAGACGATCCTCCACCGGCCAAATCAGACAAAGATCTGAATGCGATAAAAGGCTTATTTTGCTGAAGTGATACAAGAGCTACTGCTGCAGTCTCCATGTCAACTGGTGTTATATTGAATTTTGAGTACAAAAATCCTCTATATGCACCATTATCGACCAGTACGTTCGCACTGACACCTCGTTGTACTATTTGCACTATTGGGTCTCTTGGTAAGCACGTCGTCTCATTGACGCATTTTTCTAACTTCATGCCCTGCACAAATCAAAATGCCCTCATACGTAAAATGTGACACGTTGATTACTGCAAGAGATAAGAGTTGCACCTCAAGAGATTTTGCAAGGTTAAGATAGTGATGGTCGACGGGTACCCAAAAGGCATGTTGTCTGACTTCAGGAATGCCTGTTACTGGAAATACTTCTTCTGGTTGGTACCAGACACTGTTGAGAAGGTTGTCTGTTGACGAGTTACAGATTTGAGTCTCGTTGTTATTATAGTCCGAAAATTTGAGGAAACCAACTTCTCTTGTGTAATCTCCATTTGATTCAAATGCTAGCTCATCTTCTGGTCCATCTCCATATCTCTACTGAATATATCAGTTTTGACTTTAAATTATGCACAATCAATCTGGAAAAACTATGTGGTATTTGAACTGAACTGAAACTGAACTGAACTGAATAGAAAATTTAAAAATAATTAATAAATTACATTTGATTATTATTTTTTATTTTAAAA
>JAWWMW010000366.1:5977-17360 GCA_035048345.1 Echeveria elegans | reverse complement strand
CATGTAGCTCAAAAATATCTATCTGATTTTTGGTATGACAAAAATCAGATTTAATTCTTGAATTATTTTTGTCCAATAGGTTGCTTCTCGGTTTGGTTCAGTCGAGCTTCTTGGTTCATTCTAAAGGCTCCCTTAATGTTGGAGTCACTCCTTGATGTAAACATGAAAGTTGTAGTTCTTTGAGTCTTCTTTATTCCAACGCACTTTGTTTGATCTCGATCGGACATCAGATGCTCCCTGTGGAATTTTCCAAAGCATGAAGCAGGCGGACGTGTACGGCGAAGCAGCAGAGTGATTAGCGTATAGGGTTTCTCCTTTTTCGATTTCATAAGGTGTTTTTCTCCTTTTTTGTGTTTTCTTTATTTTTTAGGTGGTGGGTTGAGTTTTCAGCAGGCCCATTGTTATTTTAATTTTTTGTTGATACGGTAAATACATCAAAACGTAGGTAAAATCGATTCAGAGTCCGATTTTATCAAAAAATGTTTCTACCTCCGGTTTAATACGAAATCGATACCTAGATACGTAAAATCGGTAAAATTGTAGTATTAATACTAGTATTTGACAACATTGGCAGAGTGAGATCACCTGGCCTCTAAAATGCCATGGCTGAATGATCATCTTTGGTGTAAGAACTGTATCAGGATCAATGACAAATTATTATGATACTTGGGTAGCAACTATTGTGTTGAATCAGGGTTCTTTGTCTGCTTTGGTTTTGAGAATGGTATTCTCAGTTTTTTAGGATCTCTTGGCCCTCTTTTGTTTTTGAGTTTGCATTTTATCAGTGTCTTTGCTGGCAGTAACAGATTTGTTAAAGACGCTGCAACTAAATGTTTGTGTGAGTGGAAGCTTAATTATTCATGTCTATGTCTGTGTGAGCTTGCCAGGATTTGGTTACACATTATAAGCATGTCTGACTGCCAATCAGTTGCTGGTGAAGTTTCATTCAGTTCACAGAATTCAGAGTAAATTATTTGTAGTGACAGTTCGTTTTGTCAGTTATACCGATCCCTATGGTAGAGGTCAGGCAGTCGCAAGATCATATGTGACTGGTGTCCATCAAGGCGCACAATCGATGCAGCCAAGCCAATGCTAGAAAGTAGAATGTAAATATTAGAGCAAATCAGGAGAGGAACGCCTAGTTTTTTAGGCGAAACTTCCACAGAGAAAACACCTACATGCCAACAACAGGTAAACTATCACTATGAGGAGAAGAGAGATATAGCAACTCATTCGACATGGAAACCTAACTGCACTACCTCTAAGGTGAAATTCAGCCTCCTTAGACACAAGCAAGAACCTTGAACACATTCAATTTCCTTGGTTGCTTGCCCATAGACACAGATTTATTGTCACTAAATTCTATTCGGAATTCGATAAAGAAAATCATCACTACAAAACCAAACGGGTTATGATTGATTTTCTACAAAACAAAATTGACTAGACTTGCTGTTGCATATAAATCTCGAGACACTTCCATCATATGGTTCTCTCATAAAGATCTTTAGTGTCTTTCTTATAGCCAAGCTAAACAATAATTTCATTCAAAGAACCCAACTGAAAATTTCTAGGTTACCTTCTGATGGGCTGGTAAAATTATATGCATCAATTAGCATCTTTAAATTTGTACAAGGATTCCACATTCTTCTCTGAACTGGCACCATTCAGGCAGTGCAATCAGGTTTCTGTTCTAATGCTTCGCATTGATAATCCATGTGATCAACTGGGTCAACCAAACATTTATTTAGTACCAATTAATTAACATTCTATTCTTAGTACAAACCTATATATATACCTTATGTTATCTACATGTGTAATATCATCAAATACCAAATTGTACTTTTTTATACATGTATCAAGAGCCTGTTGATTGTTTTTCGCTTCCGCTTTGGGCGGTGGTACCGTCTTTGAGCGCCACTACCCCACTATCTCTATCTCACCAACACCTTTCCAGTAAAATGAATCTCTCCATAATTTTATCAATCATAGTCAAGCTATATGTCACTATGGTTTCAAACATGATATCAGACGATGCCACTTTTACAAGATATTGATAGGTGTCATACTAGATCCGGACGCAACTAGGCACCGTAAAAAAGCTTAATGCTCAGATTACAACCTATTTCAATAGGGTAAAGTCTCTTTTTGATACTCTTACTTCAACTGGGCAGCCTCTCTGACTGGAAGAATTCATATCTTACCTTCTTAACGGACTTGACGAAGACAATGACGCATCAATCGAAGGAGGAATATCAAGACAATGAAAAGGTGTTTCCTTTCTCAAAAACTGATTCTTTGGATAATTTACAAATTGCTCAAGAGTTAGACCCAGCCTCTACCTTACTTCCTATTCACACCATACAATCACTGATCCATCTTAATCATCACTTCCTCGCAACTGCCAACCAGTCACTCCCTTTCCGATTTCGGTCAATTCGACTTCTTAGCGATGTTGCTTGGTAAGAAATAAATGTTTGATTGACCCGATTGATCTCATTTGGGAAATATGCTTGTTGACTAAGGATTAAATATGTTTCATCAAACATGATTTATCAATCTTAGGTCTTGCCAAAGCCAAAATGCAGTTAATATCAATGTTTTAATGTTAAACGCTAATAATAATGATTCTGTTATAACACATAATAGATTCCCAGGTGCACTTATAGATCGATCTATATATTGTGTTGTAGCAGAATCTACGACTAACGTATATGCAACATAGTTATTTGTTAACCCACTTCGGCAATCAGCCTACTTGTGGAGAGCCTAGCTCAGTAGAGTATTTCTTATTGACTCCGAGAACTTATACAAGGATCTTTTACGCTTCACTCGCAACCTTTACAATTCACTCAACTAAGACTACTCTACATATACTACCAAATTCCAATAGTATAGCTATTCCTAGGTCAAACGCTTCCTTGCACTGAACCTCCCTTCAGATTGATCAGCTACTAACCTGCAACTGTGAACGATCTCGTATTACCTTCTTTTTCTTCTTCTCAGATGTTAACTTCGGCTTGAAGGTTTAATTGCGTAAAGATATAAACTCCGCTTATGCAATTGATCTTTTGATAGTTCGATCGATGATCTCCCTTGAGAGTAGACTTCTGTATTTATAAGCTTCAAGGGCACTGTCGATTTCCAATTAGGATTAGGAAAACCTAAACTATTTCTAAGTATGTCGTCACATAGGAGAGTTTCTATATTTAGGTTTTTAAAAACTTTCTATTTCCTTTCTAATTCGTTTCCAAATCCTTTATCTTATCAGATTTTCTTTTTCTGGATCGCTTCCTAATTACGCTTAGGCAGACGAAAATCTTCGCGCCTTTGGCTTTAGGAAATCTTGAATTTTGATTCTGCATCGACTTCTGTCTTCTCTGCGAATCTGCGAACTGAGCTATAGCTGTATCTTCAGTATCATCTTCAGCTTCATCTATAACTACTTCCTTAATTTTGCTCCAAATGATGTCACACGAATTTCAATGGAACAACAGAGTATACGGAAACCAACTGATTCACATATAAATATAGTCATTTAAAATTGTTTATATAAAAGTCAATGATAAAAGTTGCATGACAAGCTACATTTAGCATGAAAAAATTAACATTGAAATTGAAGAGAAGACTTGTGAGAAATAAATTGTTTATTTTGCAATATTTTTCTTATGGCGTATGTGTCTTATATTTGTCCCTTCGTCCTTTATGCGCGACGGTACTCTAGAAAGTAGAACTCCAAAATAGAAAGTTTGAATTAATCTGCTCTTTAAGTACTGTGAAATTCAATTTCCAACAAGTGAAGAGATGATGATCAGGAAGCTTCGCATGGATTTGGAGTATTGTTTGTTTAATTTCTCAACTTGTTGCATGGAATAAGAATATCAAGCATATAGCAAGCTTGCATGCTGGCTTGGACTGACTATATACGGGAGAAGATCAATTTATAAATATTTGTTATTAGCAGCAATCTGACGCATTGCATTTAGAAAAATAAGAACACAGTTTATGCCAAGTGGGAATGTGTAGCATCATAATGTTATTTCGATAATTTAGAATGAAAAATATGTCATTTTATTTTGACTATAAACAGCAGATGTCTAGTATTTTGGATCTGAACGACCCGCTTATATGTATTGATATGCTTATCGAATCATCTTACCCTTGTACTGTGCCTTCAATATAAGTATCGCATTATTGAGAGTGTCAATAATTAATCATATGACTTAATAAACACAAAATTTTGGTTATTTCATAGAATCCTATGATTAGGAAGACTTGAAGCATCATTAGACATAGACCTAATAAAAATATTGTATGAATAATCTCGCTACGAATCAAATATTATGATTCTCAAACTCATAGATACCATCACAGTATCAAATGCTCCTGCATATTTTAGCTTCAAACTCTAGGATCAAAAAATCCGAATCCGAAAAGTTCCAAAATTTTAATTTTAATTACTAATGTCCACCACAACGGCAAAGCGGGCATTTTTTGTTTTTGCTAACCCTAGTTGACATGTTTATAATTCAATTTTCATGCGAACTTTGTAAATAATAAAAATACCCTTGCATGTCCAAAATATAATTATTATTTTTTGGGTTTTCCAAAAGCGTGATCGAAGACTATACACGCATGGGCGCAAAATAAAAAATATTTACCATAACTTGCTTAATTGTTCAACACAGCATTAAGATATAAAAGTACCAAATGTGTGACAATCAACTCTGCCAATGTCAACGAAATATGCGATGCGAACATTATAAAACTCAAATCGAAAGTCTTTGGATATATGATTAATTATTGACATACACTTGCTTGACACATATCCAGCTCCTTGACATCCAAGCAACACAAATAATTCAAACACACTTACGGTTAGGGGTGTCAACGGGCAGATCGGGGTAGGTCGAAGTCAAATTGCGACCTGCCCTGCGCGGGTCGGATCTGGTCTGCCCTGCCCTTCCTTGCGCCCGTGGCAAATTTGCTCTACGTTGCCCGGCGCTGACCCGCAGAGGACCTGCCCTGCCCTGCTCCGCAATTAATTAGGATTAATTATAATTAGTTAGATTAATTATTGCAGGCGGAGCGGGACAGGCGGCGGGGTAAATTGTTACCCCTACTCACAGTGCATCGATCCACTTTGGTTTTTAATACTTCCGCGAAACAACATTTGAACCTCTTCTTGTTCGAACTATGAAAATAGAGCATAAATTACAAGACCTTCCTTTTTACATAGATAATGAAGATATTGTTTACGCGCCTTGGGAACTTGCTGATGATATAATATATACTTGAGCGTTTTACGTTACACCACAAAATTGAAACATGTTGCGGTAGTATACATTTATAAAGTCCAGCTCTATTGAGGCTCAATGCACAATATTAATCAACAATTTGCACATTTTATGTGACATTAGTATGGATTCAGTTGAATGTATTTGGCACATTTTTATCCATACATATTGTCAAATGTGTTTCTAGATGAGTCTCGACTTCACATTGACTTTGACGAGTCCAAAAAGAGCCAAACTCAATAATCAGCTATGGCCTCAACGACCGTTTGATGAAACCAGTTTTTGACCTCTCTTTAGGCTGCTTGTTACCGTTTTTGGGCTCTACTATTTGATGAAACCATTTAAATAGTGATAAAGTTAATATAAAATAACAGCATTACACAAATTCCAATTACTAACAAAATAATAAATGGTACTTCTATAAAAAAAATTAAATTTTACGACTTCAAAATATAAATAAACATTTTCCCTCTTAGGAAAACGTTATGAGCACAATGAAGATTTTCAGGACTTTAATAATTGTGTTGGATGCAAATGCTACAAAATATAAGCTTGCTAAGAGAATGAGACTCAAAGATGGTATCATTTCTGACTACGAAATAAAATGAGAATTGTATGTAGCATTGCGGCAGCTGACGCCTCAATACTTTCAAAACTAGCTGATAGTGGCGTTAAAATAGAACGAGTATTTGCAGTCATGACGTAATGATCACCTTCTTGGTTTTTTCCCTGACTTGTTTTTGCTATTGTTATTACCCTTGCTAATGCTATTTATAAATTTCTCAGGTTCACCTCCATCGTCTCCTTCTCGGTTCTTCCTCTTTTTGTGAGCACTTTCTTTCATTTTCTGCAATGTGTGAACATCATAAAAAATGGAAAGAAAAAAAAAGAAGCAAACACAATTACAATCTAGAGTGCATCTTTTTGTAGGTACAAAAAAAAAACTCTGAGGTACATGAAACAATAATAACAAACAGTAATATCGCCAACATATTGAAGAGGACACAAGATACATGCCACAAACTATGTCGACCAGTCTTCATAACAGTATTATAAATCCCGACTCTATAAGACATTAAACATTGTCTAACAAGCTATAAACCATACAAACTACACCATACAGAATCAGGAATGTTTAACCAATATACGTGCTGCAGAAACACTGAGATTTGATCATATAAGATATACGAACTGAAGTTTCAAGGTGAAGGTTGACATAAAGAAGCTCAGGATCAGATAATTATAGCATCAAGTGTTTTACCGTAACAGATAGCTTTTTGGCCTCACTAACACGGTCGGACAATGACAAGACTTCCTCTTCAGGAGCAGGATACTCCGGTAACTTTTGGCCTAAAAGAAATGATAAATTGATGAGACTCGCACAAGGATCCACTTCGCAGGAAGCTTGAAACTTGTGCTACCACTTACCAATTAGTTTTTCAATCTGTAGATACCACTCCAATTCATATTGATTAACCAGTGAGATCGCAACCCCAGATCTTCCTGCCCGAGCGGTTCGTCCAACTCTATGATAATAATCCTGCAGTTAAAAAAAAAAATTATAAGTATATGTTTTATTGTGAATTTATCATACAAATATAGTGGTCTATAAGATCGATTATAGTTGCAGAAAAATTGTTTCAGGAATCAGGAGGCAATACTGTTTGCAGCCAAGAGGAAACAGGAGATTCAAGTTCAAGGAGCTTTGTTACCTTGGAGTTTGAGGGAATGTCATAATTAATAACGGCCTCAACAGACGGAATATCAAGCCCCCTGCTAGCTACATCTGTAGCAACTAATATTTTACACTCCCCGGACTTGAACTGGTTGAGCGCTGCAAGCCTTTTTGTCTGACATAAAGACAACTTGATTTCAGAAAACATAATCCAGAAGGCAGACATTTTTTGGATGACGGACAAATAAACTACCTGGGTCATCTGTCCGCTGATGGAAGTGGCTTTAAAACCAAGATTCCGAAGTATCAAAGCCAACAAGCGAGTTGTTTCACAAGTACGTGTGAAGATCATAAAGGTACTTCCAGTCATATCCATCAGAATATACACCAGATAACAATCCTGTAAATCCAAAATGAAAATTGAATTGCAGGTTTTGCAACTAGCAAAGCTTGTTGCAAACAAATGATCTCATTTTCACCAAACAGCTAGGAATGACGTAAAATATCTGGTCTGCTTAGAGAACACACCGAAAGTTTGTTCTTAACTGATAAGAATTGTGTATATTTCAGTATAAGCAGAGGTATGCTACCATAGTCTACACATAGAGAACGTTTCTGTGGACAAATACATGTGCAGAGAAATCTTCTACAACAGAATCAGTGGGTAGTAAGTATCTTTTAACCCCAGCAGAAGGGATAAATTATCAGATAAACATGAAAGACAAAATTTTATGCCGGATGGGTGCATGCACCAGACAAAGAGAGTATGAGTGCAGGTAAAAATAGCAGTTGTTTACAGACATCTAGGGAGTACCTTATGCTTTGCAGGAATAAAACAATACTGTTGTTTCAGGGTTTCAACTGATGAATACTTTGCCGAAGCTTCTATCTGCAACATTCAACGGATCAGGGGAAAAACTAATTGAATTGATGAAAACAATGAGCAACCAGCTTTTACCTTCACAGGATCACGAAGACACGCTCTTTCAAGTTTTTTGACCTGTAATTATACACAGCTGTCCATATTACTTTTTAATTTATAGAGAAAAGGACAACCTTCAGCAGAAATCTGCTATATTTTTCCCGACTCTACTGCATTGACATATTTATTTAACAGATTTATACTGTCAACATTGCCGGCCTAGATAAATGAAAACACAATACGATCCATTACAAATAACCAAGTTTCAGGAAAAAAGAAACTCCTAGCACCTCGGTAACCATCTACGTTCTATGCACAAAGGGAAATTATCGCATATATAAGCTGGTGATCTGTGATCATACTGCTTACGAGACATCGAACTAGAAATGTATAGTGGTCAACAAATCTGCATGAGCCAGTAGCAACAACATGGGTAATCGTCGTATTACAAGGAAGAAAATAGAGTGTATACCTTCTTGGTCATTGTAGCCGAAAACAAATATGTTCTCCGTTCCCGTGGAATAACACTCAATATTTCATCAATTGACTTTTCAAATTCCTGATTAAGAAGTCTGTCTGCCTCATCCAAGACCTATGAATCCAGCAATAATATAACAATGATCACTTATCAGTCTCTTGTTAGTCCTATAAGGGCCAGGGCTACCCAATTCGGTAAAGCATAACTACATAATCTTGTATCGTATGGCATATTCTGATAGATCATATCTATACACCTTATAAATGAAAAAACCTACGCTCACAAGGATCATTCATAACCAAAATACATGGCTTATCTGCAAAGAAGAAGTAGGCAATATACTTGATGAACTTACTAAATATTTTAGTGTGCGAAGGCTGAATCCTGGAGTGCTGGACAAATGGTCAACAAGGCGACCAGGGGTTGCAACCTATAAAATAAAAATAAAAACAAACAAATGGTTACTTGCAACTAAACTATCAGCATAAAATAAGATTAGCAAAAGTAAACGGCAGCCAAGGGCTACAAGCTAGAAGAGTTGTTCACAGGAAACAATGAAAAAACCTTACAACAACGTGTGGCCTTCTTGCGAGGGCAATAGTCTGGTCTTTCATATCCAACCCTCCAACAATCTGGAAGATTCCAATGTGAATCAAGACATCATTAGAAATACGCGTAAGCAAATATTAGGTCAGTCGTCAAACTGAAAGAACTTTATAAAATGCAAACTAGTGGTGAGAAGGATGATGGAATATTATCCAGCTGAACATTGTGGTTGCTCAAGAGAGATTGGAAGTTACTATACCAATGCAAGATCTTATTTTCTTAATACAAAATATCAGTAAAAAACCTAAGCGAGAAGTCCAATTACAGAAACGACTGACCCATTACTGCCAGTTATCAATATAATTTTTACAAAAAGTTGATAGAAACGCTCTCAGCCGATCACTTTATCGCACAAAAATTTTGAGAGTCTATCTATTAAAAAACATATTGGATGGTCACCTACCACTGCACACTTAAGTCCAATGCCTGCCCCCAAAGCTTCAAACTGTTCAGCAATCTGCATTGCTAGTTCTCTGCACCACAAAAACCAATAAGACAATCATGCAGATATTTTAAAAAAATCTATCCACACAACCAACCTGGTAGGTGAAAGCACAAGAGCATAGAACACCGATCTCGGCGCATCTAATAGAGTTTGGAGTATAGGAATAGCAAAAGCCCCAGTTTTACCAGAACCAGTTTGCGCAAGCCCAATCAGGTCTTTTCCTGAAACAATTAGAAAGTAGAAACACTCTCACTAAATTTCATGATAACAGCTTCACAATGTCCCCAAATATCTTGTCATGCTCGTACAAAAAAAAAGAGAAGAATGGTAGAGAGTAAACTGAAGTCGGCTAAGATGCAAAATAACAGAACCAAGAGTACAACAATCCAATCATCAAACATGCCATCAACCATACAAAACGTCATCGCCTTAAACTAACTATCCAATATATTAATAAACTCATCATAGCTCAATCAAACATACAATCAAGATAAGGAGCTAGAAAGAAAACGAAACAAGACTCTAATTAAAAACAAAAAAAGCAGAAATACCAGCAAGAGCGTGAGGAATAGCTTCGACTTGAATTTTTGTTGGAACTTTCCATGACAACTCCTCACAGGCTTCTAACAACTGGTCACATACTCCTAGATCTTTGAATGTAACCACTTTCTTATCACTCTCTTGCTCCATTTTCACAAACAAAACTCGTTTCAACAAAATCAACACGTAAACAACCGAAAGCTCCTCGCTTTCAATTACATAAGCAAAGAAAATAACGTTGCGGCAGGAGGCGAATGCGAAAACAGAGAAAGGGTGGGATTATGGCAGCCCGGAACAAACTGATGCGAACAGCGGCTTTAGGGTTATTGAAGTACAGGAAAAAAAAAACAAATAAACAAAATACCTTTTTTTTCGATGAATAAATAAACAAAATACTTAATTGTACAAAATATATCATTTGGTAAATTTAAAATATTTTATAATCGTATAAATCCCTTAAAAACTTGAGAATTTCTGAGGACTCATTGGATTTCAAAATACTGAATTATATTTTGTATCAAGAGAGAAGGAGGAGAAGAATGTGCGAGTTTTCCTTCACCAGAGCACCTCTATTTATAGCAAAGACGTATGTCTTATTTTCTACATGTGGGGCTCACTTCTTAAATAAACGGGACCCACAAACAACCTAAATACGACTTTCATAACACTTCTCTTTTTAAGGTGTTTGGTGCATGTTTATACTGTCTCGTTAAAAATCTTACCTGAAAAAATCCAATGGTCAGTAAGGGAAAAAGAGTGCAGCCACGCAAAGCTTCCCCTCATCTTGACAATGCCGAGTGATCATAAATTATGCAGCTTCCGCATCCCGGTATTTTGAACATGCTTTTTGAATATGGAAGTGGGGAGAGCTTTAGTAAAGAGATCTGTCGAGTTCTCGTCAGAACGGACATACTGTATGTTGATTGTCCTGTCTTTTTCTAATTCTTGAGTGCACGAAAAGAACTTTGGGTGGATGTGCTTCGTTCTATCGCTTTTGATGAATCCTTCCTTCATTTGAGTAATGTAAGCAGCATTATCTTTGAAGAGAGTGATTGGCTCATTAACTGACGAGAGGCCGCTTGTGGCCCTGATATGTTGTGTCAGGGACTTTAGCCATACACATTCGCGACTTGTCTCGTGCAGAGCGATAACTTCGGCATGGTTTGTTGATGTTGTAACAACGGTATGCTTTTGCGAACGCCAAGAGATCGCAATACCTCTACATATAAATACATACCCGGTTTGTGATTTCACCTTATGTGGATCCGACAAATATCCCGCATCTGCGTAACCAATAAGAACTGGTTTTGCATTATTAGGATACAATAATCGCCTTCACCCAAAATACTCGTGGGATAGGTTGAATGATTTTCTGAAATTTAAGTAGAACGTTATTCTCTGAAAGCGTTTGATTTAAGTGAGT
>JAWWMW010000364.1:0-16331 GCA_035048345.1 Echeveria elegans | reverse complement strand
TAAAGAGTGGAGCAATAAGAACAGGATACAAAGTCATCATCACGAGGGACAGAACAAACATAAACGCCCATAGGTAAATAGCCAAGTAGGGACCTCCTTTCTGCAACCACAAAGCAAAGATCAAAATTCAGAATATAGATGTTCCATGTAATCATTTCTGATTAGTAAGATGCAGAACAAAAAAGGTGTAAGGTTTATAATTCAAAAAACAATCGTTAATACAATCATTTCAATGAAGATGCTTGAAGTATGCGGACGGAACTCCGTACCTGTACTATTGTAATAATTGCAGCCACAATAGGAGGCCCAATTATGACGGAAAGAGCAATCCCTTTAATTATGTCCCTGAAAAACAGCCATATTGTTTGCTACAAAGGCACAAAAATGAGCATTCAGGATATGATGATGTTAACGAAATATACCCATCATGGACAAAAGAATAACGAGAAACAAATGAATTACTTGGATGGCATCAGGAAAAGAGAAAAGATTGAAAATAAACCAAGGAGATAACTGATGGTCTAACCTTATTGAAACCGTGCTTAGCTTCAATGATAAAGGTTGAGTATAATGAAAACGGTAAATCTGTTATCTGCACAAATTTGTAGTTGAATAAATCAGGGATTGACACAAAGAAGAGAAATACACAACGTCAGCTGCATCCACACATGTCTGACTATAGGCCTGTATCTGTATCAGACGTAAGATTATTTGGATCAAATCGATATTTGTCAACGGATACTGCAATACTTTCTCTATGAGTTTGAGCATTATAATCGGCTTCTCTTACTAATATAGTTTATATATTAACTGAAAGCTTTGGAGGAGTTGGCCACATGAAATGTAAAGAAACTAGTACACGCATTTGTTCCATGGACCGACGCACGAGAGCGATCAAAATACATGACCAATGATGTAAATGCGAGAGACAAATAGCATAAAGCACAAATGCTTTGAGCTGCAAAATGATACTTGCAGCTCATTAGTCATTATTTAGGGGCTTTATAAACTGGCTGGCGTTAATAGTAGATGATATAAAGCCTGGGGGTTAAATGTTATATGTAGAGCATAAATGGTGGGGAAAACTCTGAAGCATTTAACAATAACACTCATAAAACGTGAGTTACCTGTGACCAAATCGTAACAGCAGCAAGGAAAGCCAGTGTGTGCCAAATTTCATTCTCCTGGTCAAGGCCAATTGAACCAACAAATTCTCCAGATTTCTGCATATAACAATTGACAATTAACAGCAAACCATGAATCTCAGGAAGCAAAGGCAAACTACAAGTAGCAATGGACAATAAACGTGACTCAGATCACAGACCTTCCAAACCCAAGGCAATATACCAAACAGAAAAATCCCAGTGTCCATCACGATGGAAAAAAACTCATGCACAAAATGGAATCGGCTGAACAGAAAATATTTTCAGAAAATTTTGGTCAGTGGATTACAAAATAGTTTCATCAACAATAAACCCAAAAAAAATTGCAAAAAAGACAGATACCTTTTGTCAAGACTATATGCTCTAGATTTCTTGAATTTTTCATCACCGATCACCCCCTCAAGAGTTTTGGGAAGTGTTGGCAGTTTGTAAGCTGCATGCTGTCTCGTGTCCAGATATGTCTCAAACAGATACATCAAAATCATAAAACCTACACATCCAACAATAAGTATATAAAATCCGGAAATAGCAAATGGTTAAACTCTAACCAAGATGCACGAATTTCGAATCAGAGCTTCAATTCGCGGATAATGATAAGGATAAAGAATCAGCTTAAGCTAAGTGTTGACAGAATAAAACCCTAATTCCAAAATCTAGGGCAAGAAAGCGGAGATAATCAGATACGACACAGCGACAGATCAATCAACATGAGAATGATAATAATAGTGGCTTACCGACGACGGCTTCCATGTACGGGAAGGCCATGGCGAAGGGAGTCGAGGAGTAGTAGCGAAGAGTCGGCTGCGGAGAAGAGATGTGTAAACACCGATTACGTTGTGACGGCTGCTGTTGAATAGTTGTTAGAGAGAAGTTAAATAAATTTTGGGTGAAAATGGCATTACTTTTTTAAATGAAATTGATTTTTTATGGTAAATGAAGTTTTTTATTTATTTCAATTATGGTTAACTAGCTGTCCGTCGTTCCGACGGATATTGTATTTGTATCTCCATTTGATTTATTGCTTATTTTTTTATTTTTAATGTTCATTTTTGATATTTTTAGTTTTAGTTTTAATTTTCAATTTTTTTATTTTTAATGTTAATTTTTAATATTTTCAATTTTCAAAATTTTATTTAATGGGTCAGATCGGACCCATTATTTTTAATTTTAATGGTATATTTGTGATTGATGGTGAAAAGAGGGGTAATAATATAATTTTAGTTTTGATTTTAGGTCTGTTTCCTAATTTTTTATAAGAATAGATGAAGTAATTAAAGAAGAAAGAAAAAAATTGAGTTAAAATGAAATGTGTGTTTGATTGTAAGAAAAAAATGAAAAATATTCAAAATGAGACAAATTTTCTTTACATTTTCTCATGAAAAAATTATTATTTTTTTAAATTTTTCTCACTTTTTTACCGCAACCAAACGAAACCTTAAATCCCAAAGAAAAAAATCGGTACCTAACACTCATTCGGTGTAAATAGTATCGCTCCTTACCTTCACACAAAAAAAAATAAAAAATCAACGAGCATATAATTATTTCGCTAGGAAATTGTAAAAACTAAAACGCAATTTTACAGTAGAGGGGTAATTTCGTCCGTGCAAAGCCAATCTACTAGCCTCGGTATAAGTGGTGTGTGCGATGCGGACTTTTGCAGCATAAAAAGCGAGTAATTGGTGATGAAGCGCTTTTGTTCCGTGTGAAGGAGAGTGGAGAGAAGACCGAGGCGCGATCGGAGTCAACGGAATCATGGCGTCGCAAGCGTACATCGATAAAGCTAATCAGCGAAAGGAGTACCGGAACTTGTGGCATACCGATCTGCTCGGCACCATTCAGGCTGACACTCCTTGTAAACTAACGCTTCTTTTCAAACAATCCGCTTAGGGTTTTGTCCTCCATTTTCGGTTTCGGTTTCGATTTTTCTCTTTACAAATTCAACTCAGATTTTCATCCGCCGAATGCCGGTTGACGAATGACGAATGACTCTGATTGTGTTGGATTTACCGCGATTTTTGTTGTTCTTTGTTGCGATTTTCTGATTCTGATCGTGTTTGTTGACTTGCAGATTGCTGTCTGGCGCTGTGGTGGTATGTGGCTTTCTTATCCTTTTCTATGTTTTGTGAACATGTTCCTCTCTCGCATTTTATAAGTTAGTAATTAGGGGCTTATTTGACTCTATCTGTCATTGCTCTTGCAAACCTGGCATTTGGTAATGGAAACTTGGAAGAGTTTTCTCCCCTATTCGGTTATGATTTTTTACAGAACTTATTGATGTTTTATTTGATATAAGTATGGTTATGTAAGCTTGTGATTGTATAAACTACAAACAGTGGATGAAACCAATTGGAAACGAAGCATCGATCTCCACTGGAATTTAACATCTAAATCTGTTGGACGTTTGGTATGGCTTCCAGCAGCACTGTTGGAATCTGAATGATGCTTTTGTTTTTTTTCTCTTTTCTGACAAAATTAGAAGTTATTAGTTGGAATGCGCCCAATGCCATCTTGTAACATGTTTTCAGAAAAGCATAAGTATATGTGTTGGTTTCTTTTAATTATGGAGAATGAGATTCATTGCCAATGGGCTTCTCAGCGTGATGCTTTAGACTTGATTCATTTTCTATATTTTTGCTAACATATCATTATCATGTGTTACTGGTGATGTAGTGGTCCATGTGTGTCATACTTGCTTCGCAAGCGTGCTCTATACAATGACATGACAAGGTGACAGGCATATTTAACTTGCTTTCCCTATGTACCGAACAAACTTGTGGATCAGCTTATTAGTTTCATAGTATTATTATTATGTCTGCTGCAGGTATACATGCTGTGCTGGTTATATGCCTTGTAGTGGCCGTTGTGGAGAGAGTCGTTGCCCCGAGTTTTGTCTTGCTACAGAGGTGAGCTGTGATTTCGCTGCATAATTTGCATAAATTTTGTGACATACGACCATAAATGATATGATAGCTTGTAGATCTCTGAATTCTGTCTCGTCTAACATTTTTTGTTGCTTACTGCACAGGTTTGCCTTTGTTTTGGAAACTCAGTGGCTTCCACTCGTTTCCTTTTGCAAGATGAGTTCAATATACAGACAACCAAGTGTGACAATTGCATCATTGTATGCCCCTTCTTTAAATCTTTAGTGAATCTAGTTGGGTCTTCCAGAATTGTCATATCTATTCAGCTTCTTACATTTCTTCACAATTTGTAGGGATTCATGGTTTGTCTTCAACAAGTGGCTTGTATATTCTCCATAGTTGCTATGATAGTTGGAAGCGATGAAATTTCTGAGGCTTCACAGCTGCTCAACTGTTTGTCTGACATGGTTTACTGCTCGTAAGCCCTTGAACTGTATTCTTGTTTACCTTTTTGCTGTTGATAATTCCCTCGATGTGACTCTGGATCATTTTTTTCTTTCTTTCAGGGTCTGTGCCTGTATGCAGGTGAGTATAACTGCACGAGTTTCTTGATCTCTTGCTTTGTTAGAAATTGAAGTCCGTGATGAAATGAGTTTCACTGCTTATATGATAAACTGAAAACAACAGATGCCTCTTTTTTCTCATGTTAATTTATTCTATTCAATGGCAGACTCAGCACAAGGTAGAGATGGACAAGAGAGATGGTAAGTTTGGACCTCAACCCATGTCAGTGCCTCCGGTACAGCAGATGTCGCGTATCGACCAGCCTTTCCCGGCGTCGGTGGGATATCCACAACCTGCATATGGTCAGCCTTACGGATATCCACCTCCACAGGCGCAAGGGTACCCGCCTGCAGGCTACCCCCAAGCTGGCTACCCTCCCCAAGGCTATCCCAAGTGATAGCCTTGCTGGATCATTTGTCTAATTAGTAAATGAAAACCAAGTCTAAAAGTTTTCGTGAGGGTGAATTCTTCGACATATGTGTCTGATACGTGCAACTGTGTTCTGATGAACTTGTGCTACATTTGAACAACAAAACTTTTCTAAGATGCTCTCATGAGCTGCAATGTCACTATGCGTCATATATATTTACATTCTGCTCATGTATAGATGATAAAATGAAAAACCATATGAATTTAAGAAGTATAGTGGCTGTTTAGCTGTCTTCAATCGGCTACATAATCAAGTTCTGCAACATACTCGACCCTGCGTACATCCTACAGTCTAGAAATAGAAACTAGCGATGACAGTTCGCAAGTAATAGAATATTACAGTATCGTAAATAAGCTCCTGTTATATCTCTCATAAAAATATACATTTCAGCAACAAGTTAGTTTTCTTGCTTCTTCAAAATCCGCTCCCAGCTGCTATTCATGCTGTTGGAAGAAAGTATATGCCTCTGCCTTCGTTACCTGCATTGGCAAATGTCAGGACTATCCAATGAATATCAAGAGGTTCAGACAGCTGATACGCTAAATGGGAAGGGAGCAACATATGACAACATGACTGGAGCAAATGAATCTCTTAAAGAAACCTTACACTGACCTCAGCAGCCAGCGGAAGTCCACTTGAGGGAGTTGGGACTAAGGATGACCAAATAGCAGAATCTGTCAAGGGATCAAGATTGTAGCTACTAGAATTTGGTGCTGACAAGACCTGGCCTAATGGGTACATGATTCTCTGACAAGACGATCCTTCACCAATCGCAGGCACAGCTGTAGTACTCTCGTTGTTTCCATGCTCTGGGCCCGAACTTTTCTCAATTTCCTTACCATGATTTATTCTGGCGATATTACTTTTGTTCTCAGTTTCATAATTTTCTCTAATTATCTCCTTTCGTTTGGAGACTTTTTCTTGCAAGTTTTTGAAGGCAGCAGAACGGGATAAGATGCTCATTGCAGAACTCGAAGAGAGGATGGAATCGCCCCCACCGTGTAAATTGCCTAGTTGAGGCATCTGGTAAGGCTCTGTAGGCTGGGTTGCTGATTCCAATGTCTTTAGTTCACTGCTAATGTCATCAGTGAAACGTTTTGTTTCGTCCGACAATTTGGAGGTAGACTCAGCTGGGTGATCTCTATTAGCACCCCACCATTTGATGTAACTAGTCAGGTCAATCTTACTCTCAATGCAAACGCCGCTGACGGATCCACTGTTTGTAGCTGTTTCATTTCCCATGCCTTCCAAAGAAAAAGTGTAAATTTATCAGTATTCAGATTTCAGAGTGTAAGCTGTAGAAATTTGAAACATAGATCCTCACTTTAAGCAAAAAGATGGCTAATACTTTAAGTAAAAACAACAAAAGCAGATTTACCGTAGTGCATGTTTTTCATAAACTCTGGTCCATGGCCAAATGATGGATCCCATCGACTTCAGCAACATGAATCATAAGATAGAATAAGTTCGTCAAGTGTGTTTCCATATTTCGCTGAATAAAGAATAAGAGTCCTCCCCTAGGAGGTAAACATGATATGAATACTTCTGATGATGCTAGTTTAAGGCTATGTTCTATCTGATAGAAATAACATAACTGAATAAAGAACTTGACTCGAGTATTTAACATTAAGACTTCAATTAGATTTTAAGTTTAAAATAATCCTTAAATCTCGACAACATGCAACCAAATTCTAGATGGCATCGAGAACAAGAACATAACGCAGCTTTCAAGAGTGTCTTCAAATATCAATCTTTTTTATCAACAAATATCAATCATTTGGATGAGGTTGTTTTGACATACTGCTAAAGAGCAGTCACTTTTGAAAATTAAGAAAATTCAAAGTGATTCTCCCCATCAACTTCAGAAAGCTGCTCAAACTGAGATATAACATATCTGGAATTTGATCAATTACATGAGGCCCTAATGTACAATGAGTGACCTTAACAGTGAAATGATTGTTCTCACAAACCTGGAAAGTCCACGATACTTTGACATTCCTCTTGAGAACCCGCTACTCTTTCTGCACCAAAGTTTGGAAAATAAATGGGGTTACAACTTAATGGCATCCACCCTTCTTAAACTACGAATGTACCTTCTAAGAGAAGCTAGATACTCCTCTCTTGAGACAGTCTGCATATCTTCCAGATCTCTAGTATAGTCAGAAACCTGACAACAGAGGTTCATTTTTCAACATAAATTATGCTTTAATGGCACGGTAGCAGCAGTTGTACAACTTGACGGAGAAACTAATAACTAAAATTGCAGCAACGTGAAGAAATGAGGAGAAGTAAAATATATACAACTCTAGGATGTTTTGCTTAGTGTAGAAGCTGCATATAAAATGGTTCTATCACTTACCGGAAAGTTAATGAGCGTCCCAGGTCCCCAATATTTCAAGGCTGCAAGATCGTACGCCCTTGCAGCAGCCTCTTCATCATCATAAGCACCTGCAGATTTGTGTTATTAAAGACCGAACCAGAAAACACTAAATACGAAATTCATACTTACAAAAGAGTGGGGAAGTCACATACCCAAATAGACTGAAAAGAATGAATGTCCACCGATCAGCAAATATCATGTCAAACATCCAACAACAAATAATGTCAGACCATTCCATGCAATGGGAAAAGCGCAATTAGAAAACAAACTAAAGAAGCATAAGATGAAGAAGACCTTGTTTTCCTTTCTTGTTCTGATTTTGGTTCCAGGTGCTTTTATCCCAAAGATGAGCTTCGTAGCGTCCTGTCCACCTATGCCTATTATTCATTTGCAACAAAATTAGAGCATCAAGCTGAGTCATGAGATCAAAGAAAATCAGAAAACAAGGAATTTGTAATTGAATTCATACCTGGTAACCCCGCGGTAGATTGAGCTGCGTTTGCCAGCAGCACAAGGAGGCATTTTACTGATCCGTTCCTTAGCAGTAGTTCCTCTTTCTTTCTTAGCTTTCTTCAAGCCTCTGTATAATATCAACTGATCGTTGGCGACGGAGACGGAATCAGGCGCAGCATCATGTCCTCTTCCACCGCCGTCGTCATCCGGATTGGTCGCTTCCATGGCGAGAAACGTGAAACCTAGCCAGTAGCAGTAGCAGGAGAGTGGTGTGTGTGTGTTTGTTTGAGGCAGAGAAGGAGAGGAGAGTGGTTAGGGAATTGGTGGTGGTGGTTCAAATTTCAAAACGTTCAGATGCGAATTTGTTATGATGGATCGCAGCAGAGGAGAGTAGAGAGATTCTCTTCTTAATCTTAATTTAACGGAACGGAAATGTTGTTACTGATGGTACTCATTATTATCCGATGATTGGGGGTAGAAGTTGGTATGTATTGGTAGAGGTATCCAAAGTGGTTCTTGAAATCTACCGAATAGTTAGTTAGTGATTTGATATTGTAATAGGCCAGATGCTATATGGTCTAACAACTTGCATTATAATACCCTTCCATCCAAAAAAAACTAATCTTATTTGCAGCTACTAATTTATTATTGTACTTTTATTAATTTTAATTTTATTTAACCGTCTCAAAATATAATTTTGTTTTCCGTATGAACAGAACTATATTATAGAATAATTTACTCCCTATAATTTGACAAATTGTCTCTCTGGCCCATATTTTGAGAGATGACAATGAATTTAGAATCAAGTATTGGCTATGATTTTCAAATTAAGGAATTCAAAAAAAAATTGCTTTTTACTCAAATCAACCAATTAAATACAAATTTTAATAAAAATTCACCAATTGTCTACTTCATTTGGTTCAGATTATCAGCTTTCTTGGTTACCCTTTTGTTCAGATGAGTTGCAGATAATGAGAGATGGTTTTTATCTCTTATTCGAAGAGAAGCTAATCAAGCTGCGGATCTCCTTGCCAAGTTCGCTAAGTCATCAAAATCTTCTAGCTTAAGATTAGATGCTTGTCCTGCCTTTCTTGGTAGTGCTTTGTAACTTTTCTATGTTCACTTCTCTGGGTTACACACCCATACTTCAATAAATAAATAAAAAGACTTGATGAACATTGACTTGTACTGTCGACTTGATGAAGTAGAGAAAGTCGATCGATCGGGACATTAGCCTTTGACTATTGGCGACTATTGGACGACTTTAGTTCTTTTATTGGGCCGAATGACTTGGCCCAATTAGCTAAACAAAAAACCGCTTCGTTCTAACCTTGTCATACC
This sequence comes from Echeveria elegans, assembly GCA_035048345.1. Lineage (NCBI taxonomy): Eukaryota > Viridiplantae > Streptophyta > Magnoliopsida > Saxifragales > Crassulaceae > Echeveria > Echeveria elegans. The sequence goes on along the minus strand of JAWWMW010000364.1, from coordinate 7,139 downwards.
GTCGAAAACACTTAGACCCAGTTTGATTGCGGACGAAAATGAAAGGAAATTTAAAAAATTTAAAAAATAAATGAAAATAAAATATATAGTTTGTTGTACGGAAAAAATGAATAAAATAAATCAAATCAAATCAAATTTTTATTACAACTTTCTCATGAAAAATCATTTTTCTTTAAAAAAAATTCCTCACTTTTTTTTCACAACCAAACGGAGCCTTAAAATGATAACATTTAGTTGTAGAGTTAATATTATGGAACCACCCGTATGATTCGAATTTTTTAGGAAACTATCCGTATGATTTAAGTTTTCTTTGACACACCTATATGATCATTGTTTTTGTGGAAGCCACCCCTTCCAACTTAGGCGATGAATTTAACTACACCGAGGTGCGCAAAACTGAATTTTAGTGTAGATATATCATCATCACCATATTTCACATAAGAAAAATGAGTTTCGGTGCAACTAAATTCATCGTGTAATTTGGAAGTGGGTGGCTTTCATAAACATAACCGATCTTATGGGTGGCTTTCAGAAACATAAATGATCTTATGGGTGGTTTTATGAAAGAGTGGTTGACTTTTGGAAAAAACAATGATCATATGAGTGTATCAACAAAAAATAAATTCATATGGGTGGTTCCTTAAAAAACCCGAATCATACGGATGGTTCCTTAATATTAACTCTAATCTAAAATGCATCTACGATTTGTAGCTTGGTCCACATGTTTTGAAAACACGAGTGAAAAAAAAAAATCATGATTCAACAAGTTAGTACATATATATATATATACCTAGCACTATTTATTTACATTTTCATTCTTTAAAAGAAGGATGGACAGAATGTGTCCTACAAAGTATTAAAGACTCAACAAATAACCATAAATAACAACATTTTGAAGTGTCAAAGTACTGATCTCACCTACATTATTCTAAGGTCATATCCAATTCCATTCGTCTTTTGATTTTAATTTTAATTCGGTTCAATTCAGTTCAGCTCAATTCAATTCAACTCAACTTAAAATTATTCTAAACCTTTACTGAAATTAAATTCAATTCAATTTCAGTTCAGATCAAAAGAACGCATCCTTTAAGTTCATAATCAATTAGGAGAGTGTTGAAACTGCAGTTAGTTTTTTTCTTCTTTTTCCATGGTTTAAGTTGCACATTTCTTTTCCATCTCATCAGTTCTCTCAATCTCCAATGTTGCTGTCGTCTTTGATCCATGAATTTGAGCAGCTGGTTGTTCAAACCTCGTCCCTTAAAACATTGAAATACGTAAAAATTTACAAAGAAAAAAAGAAAGAAAGAAAGAGCGAAGGTAAATTGGGACTTGGGAGACAATTCATTGATGAGCATATGACCCGGTGAATCCTAAACACACAAACTTGTTCTGCAACTAAACAACAAATCCACACTGCCCATCATTGCTTTGCTTCCTCCTCCCCACACCCCATTGTAAATTCCCATTCCCCTCTATGTAAAGTCTCTCCTCAATCCTCATCATCTCCACTCAATCCTCTCGTCCACCAATTAGTGGTCTAGCTGTAGCTCTGGAGCAGCCAAACAAGTATCTTCCTTATGTGTGTATCTGTATTGGTGTCTGTGTCTATATCTTCTTCCTCTTGCTAGTAAGAATACGGATACGTATCGAATTTGTATGCGTCTTTTGGACCCGATTCTCTATAAAGCTTGAATCTTTTGGTTGTGATTCACATGGGTTTTGATGGGGATGCGCTGAACCTCTTTGTGAAAATGTGTGAGTCAAGTATGTATGTATTTGGTGTATGTGTGTGTCTTTTGCTTTCTGAGGTTTTGAATCTGGATGTAAAGTTTGTGTCTTTACAATACCCAGATCGGATTGGAGTATGTGGAGGTGGAATCCGATGTGAGTTAAGTGTAGATACAATACAACAAGTGATTGGTTTAGATTAGACTGGTTATTAACGTTGGGGTTTTGAATCAAACAGTGATTTTGTGTGAAATAAAGAAAGATGAATCTGAAAAAGGGTGTTGGTGAATTTTAGTTTCCACTTTTGAGTGTTTACATTTTATTTTATTTTTTTGATCAACTATAAAGGGCTTTCTCTCGTGTACCATGCGAGTTGGAGTTGGTAAAGAGGAGCGGAGCCAAAGAATAGCAAAGCCAACCAAAATGAAAAAGAGGAGTGATAGCCATACTAGCGAAGGTGTAAAGCTTAAGGAGCGTCATATAGTTGTGTGGACTCAAGAGGTTAATTGACTGACTGTACAGAGTTACTGATATTGTTGGTTGTTGATGTCCGATAAGGTTGCTGTTGTTGCAGAGTGATGATCGCATTGAATTTTTGGTCTCTGCAGGAAGATGATATACTCAGGGAGCAAATTAGAATCTATGGGACTGATAAGTGAGTTTCTCTGGTAGCTTAAATTTGTACACTTTTCTTATCTGCGTTGATGACTAGTTGTAATAGTCCTTGGCCGGTGGTACAGCAGCTGGACGATCGTCGCATCAAAGTTCAATGATAAAACAACTAGACAGTGTCGAAGAAGGTAAGCAGCTGATGCAGTGATGATATTCAATGAGGGCGTTTTCCATTATTGTTTTTCCTCATATTTAACTTTTTCTGATTTGTGAGTTTGATGTTTATATCCAGATGGTACACATACTTGAATTCTGATTTCAAGAAAGGTGGCTGGACTCCTGAAGAAGATGTGCTCCTGTGTGAGGTAATTAGTTCACCGAATGCAGGTTCATCCCTGGTTTCTGAGTTTTGTTGATCAAAAGAGATGGGATTTGCACCAGTCAGTGTTTGTTTGGTCAGCAATTGTCCTTACATGGAGATTTTTGCAGGCTCAGAGAAAATATGGCAACAAATGGACTGAAATAGCAAAGGTGGTTTCAGGCAGGTATATAGTTGTGATGTTAATTACTTTCGAAGTCATTATCAGTACTACTCGATCTCTCAGATTGCTCTTTACATCTTGACAGAACTGACAATGCTGTTAAGAATCGGTTCACAACTCTGTGCAAGAAGCGAGCAAAACGCGAGGCATTAGTCAAAGAGAATAATGTTACACTCAATAGCGTGGGCAAGAAGAGGATATTGCTAAAACATGAGTCTATTACTGCAGGCACGGATGAAGCTGAAATTCCTCATAAGAAGATGCGGTAAGAGTAAATGGTTTATTACAATATATTACACACCTTAACTTGCTATGATTAGTTTGAAACCTTTTGAGCTGTTGTTCTTCAGGAGAAGCCACATTCTTTCCGCTGCAGAGAGCTGCAACCGTGTCACAGTAGCGCAAAACCAACCGCGAATTCCATTAGCAGCCCTAGTTAAAAATTCTGCCAATGGCGGGAACTTGGTGAAGTGTCGTCACATCCCCATTTCGAAGGAATTAACATATGATGGTAATCATCACTGTTCCCCGTTATCCAGTTCTTTCACACCCTTGAAATGCTGGAAGCTCCCATATACATCTATACTGAATTCACAATGCATTGTATTATATCATCCCAAATGTTATGTTGTGTTTAACTATCATCTTTGGAACAGGGTATTATAAAAGTAGGGAGGACATATCTATGGAAAAAGATGATTCAGAAGTTTCAGCTTTAGTGCAACAAGAAGAGTCGTTTTCCTTGTGCCTAACTGCTTCAGAAAACATGGAACAGAATCTCGAACATGCTTGGAAGGTTTGTAGCCTAACTGCTCTTATCTTTACTTGAAATTATAATTCTTTGTCAGTATCATTTTTCATATTTGTTCAGATGCTCCGGGATCTCCTCAGCCAGACTAATGATGGTAATATGCTCAGATGCAAAATATCTGATGTTGATTTTCAACTTGAGGAGTTCAAGAACCTTTTACTAGACTTCCAGAATTGCAAGGAGGGAATGTGGTATAGCATTTGGATCTGTTGCATGTTGCAGTGATGGATGCTGGTGGGATTAACAGAAATTCATATTACATCGTCTGATTTCAGGCAACCTGATTTGTATGAAGAGTCATCAGGGAGCTCTGAATTCAGCACTGCATCCACGTTGATATCCCACGCAACGGAAGGCACTCCCATAAATCATCCAATAGACCTTCCCGAGCTCAATCATGATATTGGATATCAGATTCAAAAACTCCAGGATCAAAAGGAAAATGATGAGAGCATGGGAATGTTCGGTTCAATGTCATATCAAGGTAGCTATAATTCAAATGCATGCTTATTTGACATCAGCATGCAATGGGGCACGTCATAACGAGATACAGTTTTATACTGCTGTGGCATTTGTTTGTTGGTTGTCTACACGAACACCACTGAATTTAACTTATGTCAACACATATACTTCTCATTTCTCAACAAATTCAATGTTTGATGTATACTCTTCTTTTGTAGCTGATGGTTTTACGTCCTCACAAGAACCAAATAGCGAAGAAGGTGTTTCGGCTGAATCAGCCGTAGAGTTTGGTTCTCCACTCAATGTTACCCCATTGTTTCCGGATGAATCTACAGAAATTCCAACCCCTCAGTTCTCTGAAAGTGTAAGTTGTTCTTTTCACAATGCAAGAATAAATCTATCTTTAGATATCAGCAGCACCTCAACATGTGTCTGGGGAGCGGCAATTATCTTTGAAGAATAGGAATAAGCTTGCAATAACTCACTTGCATGCCCATTTTTCTTTTCACATAATCAATTCTCGATAATTCCTATTTTTCACCAGAGAACTAAATCAAATTTTAACATACATATCATCTTCTCTATTCACTAGCTGACAGCTAAAACATTTCCTTGCATCTTTTGAGATTGAGAAGATTTCTGCAATTTTCAGGAGAGGAATTTCTTGATGAAAGCTCTTGGGATGGAAACAGCTTATCCTCACTCAGGCAATAATCAGATGCAACCAAAGCCAATTTGCAAAAGGGTTCTCCTCCACAGTCTCTAAGCAATCACTCAATAAGTTTCTCTGAAAAGTTCAGTGCCCTTGGGTCGCTTTTCAGTCTTCAGCATCTTCGAACCAGTCAGCATCTATTTGGAGTTTTATTTTTTTTACAACAAGCTCCTGGGACTGCAGTCATGCCTACCTTAGTTTTTGCAGAGGCATGCGAAGAGCTGCACTCCTAGGCCTGCTGTCCAGAACGCGATGGCGCCTTCTGCAGCGGAGCTAACTCTCCAGCCACGGGTGCTACAAAGAGCTAGCAACTACAACAGCTCAAATGCTCACAGCAAGTAAGTCGGCTACTGTTTGTCTTCTTTTTTGGTTTAGTTATGAAATGGGAATCGGTTTCCCATCCAGTTTTTGGCCTTGGTTATCATCTTCATCTGTATAGACCATACCACCGCATGCTCCCCATCTTCTGAGTGTAATTTATACATCGGCTTCTCCTGGTATGCCGTCGCCCAGCAAATATGACTACGGGTAAAGAAAAGAAAAGAAAAAGATCAAAAAAGATCTTCATAGAGTAAACGAGGATCGACCCAGCGGTGGGTTTCCTTATTTTGTTTCATGATTTGGGAAGATTATTGGTACAGTAAATGTCCTATCAGGTTAGGAGAACATCAGGCTAAGGTTGCCTGGATCATTTTCCTTCCTGATATCCATGTAATGTAAAGAATCACTGTACTTTGAGTTGAAAGCTATGTCATGGCCATGGTTTGGTTTTCATTCCTTCTGTTTGTTCTTTTATCTACAAACATGCAGACGACGAGGTGTTTGAAGAGTTTCATTATCAATGAGCCTTAGACATGTTCCATTTTTTCTTATTTAAAACCATAAAGTCATAAAAGATAAAACAATATGTTGAGGCACTAAACCGGAAAGAAGAGCATCTTGTAGCTGTTACAAGAGTGAAGAAACAAACCGAGGAGATTAAACCAAAGAGGCATAGGATTCCAAATCAGAAGCAGAGTATGTCAAAGGTTAAGGGACTGAATTGAAATTAGTAATCTACCTTAACGTGATGAGCAAGTAGAGCTCTTCCTATATAACTAGATATGCAATGTAATAAGAGCAGTGAAGGAAAAAAAAAAAAAACTTGTATTACCTTTCCTTTATTTTCAATACATCGTTCTTACATTTCCGGCCACTTTACGGTTGTAGTTACGGACAAGCGTAACACAATGGTAATCCAGCGGGAATCATGTATAAAACTATTTTTCTTAAAAAGGGCTAGTTGCTAGTTGGCAAGAGTGAACGATAATCCAAACGGTCTAAGTTTTTCTTTCTTTCAAATATTCATCGTTTCTTTTGCAATTTAATAATGAATGGTCATCTTTGAACTCTTCTCAGAATTGTAAGTATCATCATTTATTTATCATTGATATAGAAGTCAAAAGCGTTCATCAACGCGCGCACGATCACGATATGGATCATCAGATGTCAGATATTCTTAAATATACAAATCAATTTCAGATTCTTAGAGAAAACTGATGAATAACGAATCCATGTCTATATGCAATAGAGTTGGAGTTGATTTGACAGAGGCAATTGAAACTGCTCAATGCAGCCAAGACCGGTTTCTAGGCTGGTAACGCTGCCACGGCCAGAATAACAGTTGAGAAGACTGGGCTGAAGGATATATCAAAGCCAAACTGCAGCTCAAAGTCTCAGAGTTAGAATCTGACAAGTCTACACTGGAGACAAGAGTGCCTCAACTTGAGACAGGACAAAGGCAGAGCGAAGCTGAGAGATTCAAGGCTTGAATGAGAAAGTTCGAGAGCTGGAGAAGCGAGCAAATGTAAAGACTAAGTGCTTGAGATTACTGCAAAGAAACTTCACATTGTAGGGGTCGATGATCCTGCGGAGTACTGGATATGGAAGTCCACAGTGTCAAACCTCTCACTTATGCTTCGTATTTATTTTGTTAGGATTCATTTTGAATTCATTTCTAATTCAAATGTCTTAACTTTTTTAAATTGTTACCACTGCAGGCACCGGGAGGTTCTCAATGTCTGTTGGCTCGTGGTCTCTAGCCACATACACACAACTGACCTTACCCCTAATACAAGCTATTCATCACACTTGGTATTCAAACTAAAAGACAAGCACAGAGGAGGCTTTCATTGGAATCACGCTAAACGAACCAAGTGATATTCTATCGTGTGATAGAAGTTAACTCCAGGTGCACTTATAGGTCTACCTACAGGTCGTGTTGCAGCGGAAT
>JAWWMW010000363.1:14127-27400 GCA_035048345.1 Echeveria elegans | reverse complement strand
TTTTGCAACCACGTGGTCGCAAAGTGTTCAATATAAATTCGAAACTTTCTCAGATTTCGACTGACACTCTCTCTCCCAAAAAACGATTTTTGACATCCCACGCTGATTTTATGTTTTTTACGTTATATATGTGTTATTATTTTTTTTATGTAAAATTGTTTATATGGTGAAATTGTATATATTTTAAAATAGTTTATATGGTGAAATTGTTTATATAGTCGTTATTACTGTGTTGTATGGTGAAATTGTCTATAGGGTGGCGCGCGTCATCAGTAGCGTACTAGAGGAGCGACCAGATCGAAACGGTTAGGGTGAGAGCACGTTAGTCCAGCGTCTATAGACCGCTAGTTTGCGGCATAGAGGATATGCCATTTTGTTATTATTTAATAAAAATATATGTATATATGTTTGTATAACTACTTTTTTATCAGACGCATTTCCGCGGGGATGAAGAGGATCCAGCAATGTCCCTCGAGATGATTAGAAAGAGGTGGCTAAAGCACGCAAAAAATCGCTACGCGGACCTCGTATACAATTATCAGAAGGCTGAGAAAAAGCCTAGATGGCTAGATCCTACCAGTTGGAATCTGTGGCTGGCGAATTGGAACGCACCCGAGTTAGCTGCAACACGGGCACGACAAAAGGCGAATCGGTTAGCTAATTTGTCGCTCCACATTGGCGGGTTCATAGGATTCCAGTAGCACCGGCGTCACATGGTATGTTATTATTCAATATTTTATATTTAATGTAATACTTTAAAATTTATTTTATTAATATTTAATTTTATATTTAGGAGGAGCAACTCGGGAGGAACGTCCTGCGTCACGAGTTGATGCTCCACACTCACGCACAGGCATCAGAGCGTACTGAGCTAGTGGATCAGCGCTCGCGGGAGATAGTGGTAAGTTGTAATTATAAATATTTTATATATATTAATCATTATATTAATTCATATTTAACGTGTATTAGGACCGGACTCGAGAGATCCTCATTCAGAGGAGCACCCAGCAGTCCGAGGAGTTGCTATCTTTTCAGGATTCTTGCGAGGCCTATTACGAGGCGGTGGATTGAGTTGGGCCCAGCGGTGCCGTTTTTGGTGTTGGAGGAGCAGCGCCGGAGTACTTCACCCAGCAAATTTCCTACTCCAGGCGCAAGGCCAGTCGTCCGGCTCAGCTGCAGCGCCGCATTGACGAGATGACACAAAGAATGCAGGAAATGAAAGCGGCCCAACGAGGAGGATGAATCTATTTATGGCCGAGATGAGCGCCAATCAAGGCGGCGCTTCCTCTTCCATCAGACCGCCGCCGCCAACACCGGATGCAGATGTAGAATAATCTGTATTCGATTTAATATTTTGAATTTTGTTAAAACAATTTCACTTTTAAAAATTTTAATTTTAAAAATTTTAATTAACCACGTGGTCGCTAATTAATTAAATTTTTAGATTTTAATTTAATTAATATTTTGCGACCCCATGGTTGTTAATTAATTAAATTTTTCGGTTTTAATTTAATTAATAATTTGTGACCACGTGGTCGCTAATTAATTTTTTTTTTTGGATTTTAATTTAATTAAGAGTTTGCGACCATGTGGTCGCTATTTAATTAAAATTTTGCGACCACGTTTGGCGAGCTCTCCTCGGGTCATTTCTCTCGAGACTTCTCAGCTTCATCTAATCCCACTGAATTCTCCTTAGCATCTGATTTTTGAACGCACGTCGTTGTACGCGTCAAACATGAATTTATAGTACCTACTAAGGCACTTAGAAAGTTGTATGCAAGGTCGAACCCATAGGAGAGCAAACAGTTTTAAGTTTGTTGAAAGCTACAACTAAAGGGGGGTTTCAAAAGTTTGTTTTGAAATGCGAAGGTAAATAGCTGAGGTTTTTAATTCAGAGGAAAATCAGTCCAGGGAATTGGTCTTGCGACTAGTAATCATCGACAAACATATATAATACAACATCGAATTAAAGCAGTTATTCATGCTAAAGATTCAACCTTTGTACACCCATTAGAGTAGTACGCTACCTGTCCTAATCAGATAATTCCGCTAGAGACTTACCAAATTTATCGGTTCAATCTACTATTATCTGATAGAGTCTCAAGTAAATATAACAATCACGCAGTCCAAACACAATAATTATTCCACCGCTAGGCTTAGTCACTGTCATGCAATTACTACGCGTCACACAATAATATCAATTGAGTTTCACCGATAGGCTACGCACAGTAAATAATCAAATATGCATTGAAGCGCGAGAACAGAAATAATTCAACATGTAAATAAATTAAGCACAAGTGTCATACTAATATGTCGCAGTCACAATTCCCCAAATCGAAAAAGGATTTAGCTACTTAAAAACATTGTAATTAAATAGTAAAAATGAGTTGATGAACAAAAATGATTACAGAACAAAAATCAGCCGCGTACGTTTCTTGAAGATCAGTCGGGAAGAAGAGGGTTGGGCGAACAGAGGTGTCACTCACTCTATTTTAGTTGTCTGTCTAAACCCTAGCCTTAGCTTCTAATTTATACTGGTGAGATGACTTGTTGAAAAAGCAAGGCCCTTTTAAGCACTTTGGGCCTAATTTTTAACTTCTAGCTCCATTTCGGTCCTCTTCGGCTCGGAATCTGACTTTGGGGTAAACTAGAGATTTGTAGCTCTCCGAGTCAGATTATAAACTCTAAACCCTAAATCACTGATGCTCTTTCTAGAGGCTTACAAAGTCGTAAAGGTCTTTTCACCCGATACAGTGAGCGGACTCCTCTTGAATTTCAATATATAGGACCTCTTGGAAATTTCAAAAATTATGTTAAGGTCCTAGTACTAAATTTAAAGGATGCAACGTGGTTCTCTGAGCTGTCTCGCAACGTCATCTGAATTCTTGCTCTTTTTTGACCATCTTAACATCTTAATCATTCTTCATGGCCAGCATATGATTTGTAGCATTTTGAGTTAGCATTCCATCAGAATTTATTTCGCCTCCATCGGGTCAACGATGCATCTTCTAGAAGCTTCAAAAGCTGCAAAGGTCATGTCTGCCTTTTCAGTGGAATACTCCATAAAATGATCTTTTTAATCCAATTTCTTCCCAATTGCTCTAGATACATCTGTAATATGAAACACTACCAAAACATAACATTTCATCACAAAAATATAATTAATGCATGAGAATAAACGACTCGATGGATCGTATAAATACGCTCCATGAATTTTTCAATTTTCTCTCTCACTAGTACTGATTCCAACTGTTGTCCGTTTCAAGAAATGACATTTATGTCTCTGGGGTTGGGGTCTGGTTTGGAGGGAAGCTTTCCGTACTCCCTGATTGATGAACTCGCTTGTTGCGCCATTTATGTTTCCAGCAACTTATTGCGGGTGGCCATTCCATCAATACTCTTCTTTAATTTGCTCTGACATGTTAGGAGTTGAGCAAGCATCCCTTCTACACTAGCTGGATCGGGTACGGGGGTTGGCCGATTAGCAAAAGGAGTTGGATTCTGGTTCTACATTTGACTCCCGTGTGGGTATGAAGTGTGATGCTGCTACTGTTTATGTTCAAAATCAGGAGGTGTAGGGTTACTGTTCCTCCAGGAAAAGTTGGGTGATTTCTATTTTTCGGGTAGTAGTAAGGATTGGTAGAGGTTCATGGGGTAAAATTGTTGTTCTGATTCCTACCCACAAAATTAGCATCCTCCTGTTGATGAGAATCATTTCCCAGTTGGAAAGACGGACAAATTTGGCAATAAGGTTATCTACTTTGCTGGCCAGATCAGAAAATGTAGAATCAGATTGAATAGCATAAAGGTTACCTTTGCTCGTTTTAGTACGAGGATTACCTCTATCGCTCGCCCACAGGTGCTGGTTGCTATCATAATTCTCAATAACATCATACGCATCTGAGGTGGGAATGCGACTCAGGGATCCCCAGCTGCTTGGTCGAGCGCGTTTCACGTTGTTCTGTCGACTCCTTGGTAAAAGATTTGAACTACTAGCCAATCTTGCAAGCCAAAGTGTGGGCACATTCTGATGAGCTCCTTAAACCGTTCTCATGCCTCGTAAAGTGTTTTCTCATTATGTTGTCGGAATGATGATATTTGATTTCTATAGTGGGATGTTCTCACTACTGGGAAATACTGATTCAGAAATGTCAACACAAGTCCGTCCCAAGTAGTGAATGACCCTGACTTTTGACTGTCTAACTAAGTTCGAGCTCTTTCCTTCAGTGAGAATGGCAAGGCTCGCATGTAGATTACGTCATGGGTCACTCCATTGATCTTGACAGTGTTGCACTTTTCAATGAATTGGGATAAGTGTTTACTACGGTCTACATTGGGCCCTCCGATGAACGATTTGCTGGCCACCATGTGCAGCAATGATGTCTTTATCTCGAAGTTATTGGCATTAACATTTGGAGATTGAATGGCTGGTTGCTGTCCGTTGAAGCTCGCAGTTGTATAGTACTCCAAGGTCTTAGGATTCTCCTCCGCCATTGGTTACACCAATTGATTTATTACCTACTGATTTGCTGCTTTTCTCATGCAAGCTCACGTCTAAGATCGCGGATTGTCTGTCCCAGGTCAGGACCAGGACGATTTTCGGCAGTTACGATTTTCTTGCACTTAATGCCGTCAAAGCCTGCAAAGAGTTCAGAAAGAGAAGAGATCAAAGTAGGGAAGGGAAAGAAAATGAATACTTTAAAACTACAATAATTATTCCTAGTAATGCAATTAAACGTTGCTCCCAGAAATGGCGCTATTTTAACACACGTTTTTTTAACCCTTTATAGTTGTCGAATTAGTTTTAGGGGTCAAGTTGCAGTCAAACAAAATTTGTAAAACTCAAAAGTCTGAGATCGTCCCAAGAGAGCAAAACGCAGCGCAAGTACTAGTAATAATGTAACGTCTTATCTACTGAAACAAAAGAGTTGATTTTTACTACGATTTCTAAAGTGCAGAAATAGTAAAATTGGACTGTGTAGTTAATCAGAGAAAGCATTCCAAAATACTACTTCACCTGTGTGTACCACCCTCATTCATGCGACAAAATATTAAATATAAACATGTTATACGATAAATGAGAGTAAACTGTGTGCGCTTGAGTGAGCCGGCAGCCTAGGGTCATCACTCAAACAACACACCCTATACTCCGAGGCCCTCCATTGATGCGCACCTCGATCTAATCCCAATCATTAACACCCCAATATTGCTGGCAATATCAATAAGAAGGAAAACATTAAGAACAAGTTTTTCAATTAAAATAACTGCTCCACTATGTTATGGTAACACTCACGATTAACGGGTATTCTAATTAGCATACTAATATTGTGAATTCTACATTAATTTGATTAATCACCTCAAGCCCTAACTAGTGTTGGTTCTTAACCTATACAGTTTATGCAATTATGACATTGCATCCAATACTAACTAATATACATGAATATATGAATAAGAACATGTAGAATTAAATAAAATCGTATAACAAAAAATTGCATTCATTCGTTCATCGCATAAACTAGGGTTTTGCACTACACTGGATCCATAGGATCATGGAACAAAGCGACTACTCACTATTCATGGTGAATAATACTAGAAAATAATATGTAGAAGGAAGCAAGATTGATGAAACCGTTTTGGCGTAGTAGATCAGTCTTCTCTCCTCTTCTGTTGATTGATGAAACCGTTTTGGCGCGGTAGATCAGTCTTCTCTCCTCTTTTGTTGCTCTGTCGCTCTGTGCCATCTGGAATCTCGTTTTGTCACCAGTCCGAGTCTTATTCCCCTGTAGGGTTTTGTGTTGTATTTAAAGTTCTCTCTTGAAATTTAGAAATTCAGGTCAAAGAAGAAAGTCCAGCCCAAAAAGGAATCTCGTCATTGCTACGTCATGCTGACGTCATCGCGCTTGGCACGGATGACAACCAACAAGGTGTCACGTATGAAGGCAAAATCAGAGGTTGGAGTTGGTCGTTGCCCATGCCGGTGAATTCCTTCGTCACCCGCGCCACTTGCGGGATGTGAACTCCTTCTCTCGAGGCATCTTTTGAATTTATTCTACCTTTTGACCACCTTAACTTTCGAATCACTCCTAAATGAAAACATACGAGTTGTATCATTTTGAGTCAACTTTCCAACGGACTTTGTATCATCTCCACCGGATCAACGAAGAATCTTCTAGAAGCTTCCGAAGACCAAAAGGTTCTGGAGTGCTTGCTTATTAGCTATGTTCCGACTTTTCAGGTATCAAGCAGACTACAACCCTAGGCAGGAATCGACCATAACCACCAAATGGATTTGACTACCAGATTTGCCTCCTCCCTTATTTCATCACAATTACATTGGTGCTATAGTAAACTCTTTTGCTAGCTTCCTCGATACGTATGATAAAACAGAGGCATGTACATCAATGAGATTTACGAGGGCCTGTATTGAGTGTGAGGTCACACAGCCCCTACCGAATAAGGTATGGGTGGGACTTCTGGAAGGGCAACGATATTGGCAGTATATTGCCAAATGTAGGATATTGGCAGTATATTGTAGTTGAAGGAAACATGACCTATTGCGCCAAATTGTTGTTGGGTACTAGACCCACTCACCTCGGATTGATCATAATTGATCCAGTGTTGAGCATATGTAAAACTGACAACACTATAGTAAAAGGAATCATCGACAACCCACAGTTAAAGCATACAACGTCAACACACAATTAAAGACAACTACAAACATGAAAAGAGTGGGGCTTTTTTTTTTTAATTGTGGAGAATAGAGAAGGGAAATAAAGTTGGTGATGGTTAAAGTGGATCTCATTTAAGAATAAATTAAAGTGGTGATGTGGTATGAAAGAAGGAATTGAAAAAGTGATGATGTGGCATGAAAGATAGTGTTAAGCGATGGGGAATATAGAGAAATAGATAAAGATGCTCTAATAAGACAATCAACGCTTACCCATGTGTCATCCCTCACCATCGTCATCATCATCAGGTCTACGTTATTGGTAATTTGATTTTACTTTCGTTCCATATTATCGTCCATTTTCTTTTTATGCGTTTATAATATAATTGTCACTTTTTAAATGAAATATTTTTACCATCACGTTAACTTTTCAATTCCATTTATATTTTTTCACTCATTCTCTCATCTACTTTTATCTTATGTATATTTTCTCTAAAATACCGTATATCCAACTAAGCAATATATTATGGAATGGAGTAGTATAATTAATCACATGTCATGAAATCATGTCCAAAATTCTTATCAACTTGCACTTTCTAGTTTATGAGTAGGATTGTAACTGGAATTATTTTATCAGGCGCAAAAGATTTTGTCCTTCAAAATCAAGATCTAGCTTAGTTGATAAGAGTATGAAACATTTTAAATCCCTTTTGATGCCGGTGCTCCAAATTACAATAATGCCTGAATTTTGTAGAAATCCAGGAAATCAAGGGATGTTTTTATAATTATAGAAAAATAACCAAAGTTGTTTTTATCTCTAGTGTCAAAAGGCACTAGAGATAAAAAAAATTATTTAAATAATATTTAATACAAATTATATTTGATAAAATTAAAATATATTTATGTGTATAAAGGATGATAATAAATTATATTTGATAAATTAATATATTTGTTTTTCAAAACGTAGCTCATTGAGCGAAAAATATAAATTTTTACATACAATAATAATATATTTATCTATTAAATTAGGTTAATAAGTTATAAGTTTTAATAATTAGTTAATGATATAAATATTATTTATGAATAGTTAATGATTTATACTGGCGCATTTTGCAAATTATGGACAATGAGTTAGACCTTTGAGCAGGGTAGGGGAAAGTTCAGCCTATTGTCCACTGGTGCACTTCTAGCGGCGCATAAAGTATTTTGAAATAAAATGTTTAATATTCTAAAGAAATATCATCGTCAACGTCCATAATCGTGATTTGCAGCCTTTTTTGTTGTTCATGAATTATATGTGAATTTTCCATATATTGGAGAAAATTTAAGAAACACTATGCCAACAAAAAGGAATACAACTTTGAATTATAATCCAACACGCCAACAATGATTGATTTGGTGGACAACCTGTTTTTACTTATTTATGAGTGATTGCATGTATTAAAAGAATATGTTCAGTTAATATAGCTAATACTAAGTACATTGTCATCAATTGAAGCACATCCCTTTTTCAAACTGCATCTCCATCAAGACTTCATAGCATATCAACTTCATACGAAATAACTCCATTGCGACTGTAGCAACAACTTCATGCAAAACACAGTTTGCACGCCAGAGAATAATAGAAACAAAGCTTATAGCCAGAGACGGAAACAATGTAAATAACTTCACGTCCGGGGGCGGATGGATGAAAAACTTCATAGGAGGAGAGTAAAAACGTTCCAACATAAAAAAATATGGTGAAGCCAAAGCTTGAAACCTTGATTCTGAAAAGATTTTTTAGCTGACCACTCAATCAATGTACCACCAACTTTCAGAACAAAGGCTTGCCCATCGTGTCCACTAGGAGTTTACGAAATTGGCAACGGGAGCTTTCAAGAAAATTCTAAATGAATTATTCTCTAAGGCTCCGTTTGGTTGCGGGAAAAAAGTAAGAAAAAGAAAATTTAAAGAAAAACGATTTTCTCATGAGAAAGTTGTAAGGAAAAATTGATCTCATTTTGCCTTTTTTTTCATTTTTTTTCTTTACAACCAAACACACATTTTATTTTTATTCAAAACATTTCTTTAATTTTTCTTTTCTCTTCTTTTTCTCCGCAACCAAACAGAGCCTAAAGAACTAGAAAAATTACAATCGACTACGTATGACCAGATATGATGGCAATACCATATAGATTTCATATATATTAGTGCATAATTCCGTAAATAATTGGTGTCAGGAGTCAAATGATTGAACTTGCTGTCAAAGTGTCTATTATTTCCAAAAACAAATCTTCAGTTAATTCCTCTTGATACACCCTGGTACACTGTTTCATTACGTCCTACTATTCGAAAGAATGTCTTGTGACGATGCGGTTTAACATTGTTCCGAGCTACTCCGTACCATTATCTAATCATTCTATCATTAGTTCTGCGTCCGTCGTCCCGACAGAAATTTTTCCCGTGTTTCAATTCGATTCTCTTCAAAAATTTTAACGTATTCTAAATAATTTTTAATTTGTACATATGAATTTGAAATTTTAAATGGGTTAATTTTTTAATTTCAATTTAATATGAATTTTTAATTTTTTAATTTTAAATGAGTATTTTTTATTTTTGTCTTATTTTTTTATCTTATTCATATTTTGTCTTATTCCTAATTCATTTAGCGACGAAAATGCATGATTTAGTGACGAAAAAATTCGTAGCTAATTGTGTGTTGAGATGATATTCTATTACTATGGTAGATTATGCACCAAAAAATAAGAATTAATATCATTTAAAAAGTGATTAAATATTTTATCAAATGGTTTCACACTACAGATTCTAGAGCATTCTAATTCTCTACATATCCCTTTCACAAAATATTACTCCCTCCGTCCCATTGTATAGACTCCATTTGAAGTTTGACACGGTTTTTAAGAAAATTATGTTATGTGAGGTAAAAGTAGGAAAAAGAATGAATGGAAAGTGAATAGATTGGAGAGAGAGTAAATGTGAGTGAAAAAAATTTCAATTTAAGGAAATGAGACTTATATTTTGGAACGCCTAAAAAGGAAAGAAAAACTATATAATAGGACAGAATGAGTATTTTAAATCTCACAATTGTAGGTCTTATTCTTGGTTTTCACATTACTTTTCATTTATACAGTAATCGTGATTACTTATAGAATGCAGAGTTTTCATAAAAAAAACACTCTATATCTTTTACTTAAATCTGAATTAGCGGCTGAACTGAAATATAAAGTAATCGATAAATTTCTATAGAAAGTAGCGATCAAACAGTCAATCCCTCAATCTCTTGTTCAAAAAGACTGACATTTTCTAACCTCTCACGAGTTTGGATATAGTCTTAGTCCGTAGCTTCTCCTATCTCCGATTTTTTCCTCCAAAAAAAAGTATCAGGATTCTTTTCATAACTGCTATAGTAAAAAACCAGACCGGCACTTGTTGCTTTTTTGGATCCACGTATGTAATGTGACAACCATTAACCATTCAGGTATAAAGGTGCATGGGAGTTTGCCATTCAGTTGGAAAATAATCTCATCCTGGGAAGGCTTATCTGAATTTTAATTAGACATTTCATTTCAGTTAATTAATTCATCTACTTTGTCATTAATTTATGTACAGAAATTGAAAAATAATAGTAATTCAAGAATCGCAGAGTCCCAAAATCCAATCAATTAAAATAAAACCCTAAACGAAAATTACAATTTGGTACAAACATAGTGCATGCTGCCGCCCTCTCTCTATACCATTAATTTTAATAAAAGAAAAAATAAAATAAATCACATATCAAGATGACGTCACCATTATGCAAATCAAAGCCTCCTTTTCTGCACCAGCCGAATCTTGTTTAGCAGCGCACGTTAGCATCTGCGCTCTTTTAGCTTGATGTTCCCAATCGGTCGTTAAAACCACGAACATCATCAACCCTGCGCAGCAAACCTGGGCCGACAACAACCCGATCCAAAGCCCACAAAACCCAACTCCTAACAAAAACGACATCGCTACAGCCACCGGCATTCCTACTAAATAAAATGCTGCTAAGTTCACTTTTGCCGCCGTGCTCGGCCGTGCACTGCCTCTTACAACTCCACATCCCACCGTTTGCGGACAGTTTCCTAATTCGCATAAGCCGAGTATCGGGAGAGCCGCGGATGTCAGGTTGATGATTGTCTCGTCTGTTGTAAACATTCTGCCCCATCTGTCTCTTAAGGCGAATGTGAACGCGGCCGCCCCAAAACCGATCAGGGCGGCCAGCGTGATTGATCCCAATGCGGATGTTCTGGCCTTGTTCGGCCGATTCGTCCCGAGTTCGTTCCCGACTCGGGTAGACACGGCGAAGCCTAACGACGAAGGGAATATGTAAATGAGAGAAGTCGTTTGAATCAACACGCCCATCGAGGCAACGGCTGATTTAGGATCCGCCAAAAGTCCGCATAATATGATCACAATCTCATACCACCACCACTCCAAACACACCGAAACACAGCTCGGTGCCGCGAGCCGCAACAGCGGCGCCCAGCCGCTCAGACATTCGCGGCTGGGCGCAGTCCACGTCGGCTCGTGTATTTTACAAAAGTACACGTAACAAATCAAAAAAATCAGGACGAAAAGGTTAGAAACGGCTGCCGCGGCCGCAACGCCAGCGACTCCCAATCCGAGCCGGGAGACTAGTAAAAAATTGGCGGGAAAATGCAGTATAGTGCCAGCGAGAGTGGCTATGGTGAGAGGGTGTGTGATGCCTTGGGCGCGAAGGTAAATGCGGATTGGGTGGATGAAGGAGTTTGTTAGAAGATCAGGAAGTGAGTAAAGTAGGTACGTGTGAGCGACACGTGTAATGATCTGATCCTGTCGCAAGTAACGCATGATGCTGGACATGTTTAACCAAATGGCTGAAATGGGTATCGAAATTGCCACTAGGAATATCACGCATCGATGTAGTGTCACGGAAAGTAGTTTAAGCCGTTGAGCTCCGAAGGCTTGTGAACAGAGCGGTTCCATTCCTAAAGCTAAACCGGAAAGGACCGAGTAGCCAGTAATGTTGGCGAAAGCGATGGCTAATGAACCGCCGGCTAGTTCGATATCGCCGAGGTGGCCTAGGAAGAGCATTGAGAGGATTGAGCGAGAGTAGAGAATGAGGGCTGTTATTATGATCGGAAAAGCCAGGGCGAAGAGGGCTTTCGCTTCGGCCATCGCTTCTTTGAGCGTCGGAAGAAAGTTTTGTTGTTCGGATTGGGATTGGATCTGCTTGTTGTAGACGGCCAATGCGTCCTGCTTGTAATTTTTGATTGGATTTGAGAGCACATCGAAGTAGATACAAGGTTGTACTACCGGTGGTGGATTCTCCGCCGTGGCCGTGGCTGTCGGGCTAATGTTGGACTTACACATGGTTGTCAAGTAACTAACGCCGGAGAAATGAATGGAAATCGATACGTGCTAACGCATCGATTTTTTCTATTTAGTATGATGACAGAGTGTATGGATTCTGATTCAGTGCTGCGCGCTACAAATCCACTCTGAGTGTGTAGCGAGGACTTTGGTGGTAGGGGGGGTTTGAGGGATGTTTCAAGAATTAGGAGCAAAGGTTTAAATAGAGGAATGAATGGAGTAGTCCAGTGGAGGTCTGATTGTAGCTTTGCTTTGTTTTCTTTATGGATTCAAATTTTTTTACTGTTGCATTGCTTGCATTTTAAAAGTAGGGACTAAATCTTTAAGAAATAATTTATTTTAAAATTAAATTAATAAACCCATTTGTCTTTAAAAATCATATGTTTATTTTTTTTTGTAAATTTGTATAATTTAAGTGAACATGTACTGCTGCTGCCCCCACACACCCATGCTTAGGAAGTGGAAATATGCTGACCCAAAAAATTATTAATGGAGACATCAACATGCGAGCTGTATTTACACAAAGTCTTTGTGTTTGGGTCAACATAAGTGACGCATCATTATATGGTTTATGAGGGTTATTATGCATGTGACTATGTGTGTGGGATTTGCGAGTCCATGGAACGGAGCTATGGACTTTGGTCGATGGAGCATGCAAAGCGTGGTCCGACCAGTGTCTAAGGTTGGTACAAAACCATTGGGTTGTTGGTCGGATCTTGAATTCGGTTGTGTAACCCGTGCGGAGTCGGTCCAATTTGGGATCTCTTTTTTTTTCTTCAGCTTTTTTATATTTTTTATATTTGTCGATGGTTAGTCGATCTTCAAACTCAAATCACAAATGCAGACAAGATAAATGATTTCGGTAGTCTCATGCAGTAGTAATTAAAATGAAAAGTATACAAATGATTTAGTAAAACATTAAAGGACAAGAGAAGCCAAGCTATAGCTAGCTAGCAGCTATCAGGGACCATCAAATAAGCTGGGGATCGAGCCAGCCAGCCAGAAATAAATCAGAAAGCAAACATGCAAAAGCTGCAAGCAGAGATCATCAAGACAGGTTGGATCGAAGGAGACATTCTCCATGCATATAAAATGAGTTGTTGAACTCTCATTTGTTTATGAACAAACATCTTAAAACCATCTCTCACTTTCATCATCAACTTAGGCTCTGTTCTTTTGACATTAATTTAAAGTCAGTTCAGGTCAACTGATAAATATTCACTATTTTTAAAA
>JAWWMW010000362.1:11152-26094 GCA_035048345.1 Echeveria elegans | reverse complement strand
CACTCACATAATCATTTTTTTCTCTCAATACACTCTCTTTCCTACTTTATTACTATTCATTTTCCTACTTTTTCTCTCTCACACTCTCTTACACTCACAACACCTCTCTCACACTCACAACACTCTCCCACACTCACAACACTCACAACACTCACTCACAACACCTTAAATATACATTAAAATCGTGCCCAAATCCCAAATGTACAGAACAAAAGAGGACGGAGGGAGTAATTTATTAGCCACATAGTGATATTTTCGATTAATGATGATGAAAATGATAGAAGCTTGGGGTCAATTATTGAATTATATTTTGATTAATTAAGTATGGTTAGATTAAGGAAACCACTTAGCTTCTAGAAGTAAGTCTAGGATTAATGATGAAAATTTTCAACTTCAAGACTTGCGAGAAAATCTACGGTAGGAGATGGATGATTGGATATTGTTTGTGGATTCTAATCTGGTGCTGCGCTGTCACTGGCAGTATCGTAACTTCGCACCCATTTTCGGCATCTTTCGAGTCCGAATCTGGTTTTGACGTAAACTAAAGAATTGTAGATCTTTAAATCATCTTTCCAACGATATATAGAACGTTTTCAACAGACAAGTAATGTGTTTACAACAAGCCCCATAAGCAACAAAGGTCAAATCTATTTTGTTCAATGTTGTTTTAAACTGAACCGTAACTTCGTACCCATTTTCGGAACCCTTCAGTTTAGAATCTGATTTCGATGTAAGGTCAAATCTAGTTTACTTCTAAGGATGCCGAAAATACGAAAGAAGTAACGATGCAGCTACTTGCGTGGATGCACCAGATCTGGTTCCATTGTTTGTTGATTAAGACTACTAATTATGTAGTTATACAAACAAATAATTGCTAACTTTGTGATTAAACTTTTAGATATATTATTGAACTTTTAACTCTCTGTAGTCTTTACCCTTCGGAATTCCTTGCAACATTTTTGCGTCAAACAACGTGAAGTATCTTTCTTAGTAATGATGCACTTTAAGAATCCAAATTTTGATTTGGTACATGAGTGTCAAAGAATGATCTTTTGCAAGTCCTGAAGTCACTTGTAGTAATGAGGAGAATAACTTCAGGACTTGATGAGTTGAAGGATCTGATTGTGCAATTTCCCGTTACTCACGAGAATTCCACCGGATGGAGAAACTATCCGTCGCTCTGTCTGATCTGCAGCGAGATTGAGCTCACTTCCTGCCCAGTCCGAGACCTGGTTCATAATAACACTAATCAAACAAGTATCTTAAAACTCAGTCTAGCAAAATTTTAGTGCAATCATTTTCAAGGTGTCTGCAAGACTGGCAACCATACAATTATGGATTTAAGTATCAGCCGAAGAAGTTTAGCCAAGTAGCAAAAGCCAAAAAGGGTATCCAAAGTTAAGACTTAATAGTTAATACCTTCCCTCCGGCTTCATGAACGCAAATGACACCAACAGCATGATCCCAAGCCTACAGCAGACGTTGGAGAAGAGTAAGCCATGGTTAGATAGACTTTGCTAGAAAATGAAAACATGACAATTTGTAGAGTACCTTGATAGTCTTTTCAGCTTTGTTCCGCAGAATGAAGATCGAAGCCCTGCCCGATGCAACCATCAAGTACTTGCACAGGCTACAAGGGGAAGAAAAATACTTGTTTTGAAGACGAAAAATAGGCTAAACCGAAATGATAAACACATAAAAAATTAACTACTACGAAACCTTCCACAGCAGGTAGGCACTAGACGGATCTCTGTGTCCTCAATGTTATCATGATCAGTAGTTGTACTGAATGTCGAAGAGAGAGGTATTGCATCCCATGTTTGACTATCTGAGATGCAAAATCGAGCATCACGTACTGAGCTATGGCCATCAACTGAACATCTGGACCATAAATCAGTAACCTCCGGGTTTCTTATGCTACTATCTTTTATCCGCTTTGTCCATGTTCCACACCCGACATGTGATACCATAACAATTCCGGATCGCGTGGCAGAACCATCGGAAAGATCGTCCTGCCAGTTAGGGCATCCCATAACCCCTAAAACTATTTCTCCTTCCACTACGAGGGCCAAGCCTACCTAGTATTATGACATACAATACTTATTCTGTTCCGGTATTTATCTTATATTTCGCACCTCGAACCTCCTCCTCAATAGGTATAGAGGCGTGACGATGAAACTATACAATTAAAAAAAAAAACAGGAGTATAGTTTTACAAATTAAACTACAACGAGAGGACATAGGAAAGCACGATTGGT
The DNA here is from genome assembly GCA_035048345.1 of Echeveria elegans. Lineage (NCBI taxonomy): Eukaryota > Viridiplantae > Streptophyta > Magnoliopsida > Saxifragales > Crassulaceae > Echeveria > Echeveria elegans. The sequence continues at coordinate 23,836 of JAWWMW010000362.1, read as the reverse complement.
TAAATGATAGACATATAACATACCACAAACAAAGCGTCATTCCCTTTCAAAAAGCCTTCACAATTATTCTGTAGATATAACAGTAGGGGTGCAAATGAACCGAGTGTTCGTGAGCAAATTCGATTAAAGCTCGCTCAAAGCTCGTCTCGATATTAAACGAGCCGAGCTTGAACATGATTTTTCAGCTCGATTGTTAAACGAGCCGAACACGAGCAAAGTGGTGTTCGACTCGTTTATGTTCATGAACAGCTCGAGTACATGTTCGATTAAGTACTCGAATAAAATTTTGCTTCATTATAAGTATAAAACTCATTTTTATGCTCAAAAAAATATATAATTGTTCAATATTTATAAATATATTTTTATAAAATATATAATGTCTAGCTACACAATCAACTTGTTTAAGGCTATCATGTCCAAATTAGGATATTTAATTTTTTTATTAATTTTTTATAATAATTTTTATAAATAAAATATTTACTTTAAATTGTTCGATTAAAGCTCGAGCTCGGCTCGAACTCTCGTGTAACTTAAACGAGCAGAGCTCAAACAAATATTTTAAAAGGTCGGCTCGAGCTCGAATTCATAAAATATTAAACGAGTCGAGCTTGAACAAACTAAAGCTCGATTAGGCTTGGCTCGTTTGCAGCCCTATATAACAGGATGACTAAAAGTCCAATTCCAACACTCGGCCTTCGAAAACGAAACATGCTGAACACGATACTGTTCCAACGAGAGGAATAAGCTATCACAAAATGCACTTTATATGCAAAATTAATGGACTAACAAAACTTGTATAGGGAGATTAATTCATACCCAATACGTAGCTCCGAACACGTAGGCATCCTTTCCACCTCTATCAAAACATTGGTTTCCGAAAGCGACTTGTTGCTGAGGGTAGATTTACCAGCAACCTCATTAACCACCATATTCACAAGATTATTCTTAATCAAGAAAGCCGAGTCCTATTCAGCCACCAGCGGAATGGCCGGAAACAATTGACCTAACTCTGCCATCACATGCCGAAAAATCAACGAATCAACTTTTGCAACCAAGTCACGGTAATCAGAAAAATTATGAAACCACAGAAATATAAATTGCCATGGAGGATAAAACATAATTGAAAGATATGTGATTTGAATCTCCATTTACCCAAGCTAATCAATGCCTGGACTCCAAAATCAGCAACAGTAACTGGTGTCTGATCACTCTTCTCAAGCACTCGCTTATCATTCGACAAAAGCGATGATTTGACCTGCACACAAAGTCTCACTAGACAATAATTGAACCGTATCTTCTTATCGAAACTAACAACATTGACAATGACACAGGAATTTATTTACATCTTCAACTATATTATTAAACGGAAATGGGGAAATTGTCAATGCAAAACTACAACCATTGAAACACATTCATCATATCAAACTGTATAATCTTTAACACGTTTTGAAAATTGTTGGATCACAAAACGAAGCTTACATCGACACAAAGCCGGCAAGCTCTCTCAACAGCATCCACAGCTGCTTGCAGCTCCTTATAATAACCCACTTTCGTCTCCAAAAACGGAAGACTCGACGACCTGAAAAACTGAAACTTTAGGCAAAACAAAAATACCCAAATCGTCAATTGACGAGATAATTCAACAAAACAGCGATTTTCAACTGGGGCAACCTCGTAACACATGTCCGGAGTCGAGAAAATGGGGAATGAATTCCGGGAGAAATTCGATTTCGATTGAAGCCCAGTTGGCGTAATTGATTGCTGGAGTGAAGTAGATGAAGATGAAGCTCCATCGCGAGCGGGCGGTTGATTCGATCGACGGAGAAAGAAGCGTGCGCAAGGAATTGTCGTTGACCAGAATTCAAAGGATGAATCGGCTCACTCTGATATTGAACCAATTTGTGAAATTGAACCGGTAACCTATTAGAAAAGTTACAACGGTCCATCTTATAATGGAAGATTTGAAAACTACAGTATTTCGGAAAGGATTATCAAAATGACTTCATTTATAATCATCTTTAAATAAAAGTGAACATTGTTATAAAGGAGGCTATTTTATTATAATAGTATTTTCTTTGTATATTTGATTTTTAATGTTGCAGTATGAATCGAATAATGTGTAAGAATGTTTCAATAACATACAACTTTCAGAAAAAAATATCATCGAAAAAATGCTACATTTCTACCCATGATTATTGAAAAGGAGTCCTTGCAAACATCGAAAGTTTGAAATCATCAAATCATGTACGAATGATAATTTCTTTTAATAGTTTGCTTCACAATTATTTTGATAGCTCAGTGACGATATATTTAGCAATTTTTCTTAGGTCAGTCCGCACAATATTGGGACCGATGATGTTTGCTGGACACTATAAACATTCTGCCGGCATCATACTATGCACTATGCAGATCCCCAAGTGCTGCATTGGTGCTAAATCCTGGCTTATCTGTTCGCCACCTTGTCCGATTTCCCGATACAAATACTTACTGACCTTGTTATCGACCTAACATCAAAACAAAAACATGTCTTCAGCCAACAAGAAGACCCTCTTCACCTTGGTGCTAGTCCTCTCTGTCTCTCTTCTCGTGCCATTCATCCAAAGTCGAGCTTCCCTTGGCAATAAGTAGTGCTAAAAAAATGTTTCTCTTTCTTCACTTTTTGCTAAAATTTATTTGATTCTGATGTATGCAAAATTGGAATTAGGACAGAGTTCGGGCAGACAACTCCAAACTGTAAAGCAGTTTTTGGTGTCAGAAACAGGAGATACCTGTTTCGATATCACGCAGGTGTTCAACTTAACGACTAATTTCTTCGAACTGATCAACCCGAACTTAGTGTGCACCAAGATGTTTGTTGGAGAATGGGTTTGTGTGGAAGCCACATTGAGCTGATGAAGAATTGTGTGCACCTGAAGAGTTCATGTTTTTCTTGTGGCTTAACCTGAGTTTGTGTCAATGTCAATAAAATGTTACGTTGTGGTATTCTATGAGCAATTCATCTTCGTTGAAGTGCCTTGCCCAATTCCAAGATTATGTTTGATTTTCGTACCATTTTGAGGCAAATGTTCCATTACTAGAATTTCTATGGAATTATAGTCAGAACAAAAATTAGAACTTAAACTGCAACACGTCTCCAATAATTTGAGATTTTTGCAAACCTGCAAAAGGTCAGACAGAGGTTCAACACCTAAAAGCGATAATTTGCCACCCCCTTCTGCACCCGAATCCATTGTTTGTGATAGATGAAATTTATGTCTTGAATAATACAGTGAGGATGTAAAGGTATACGCAGAAATATCATGTAAAAAACAAAGCAGAGTTTCTGGGGGCAAAAAAATTTGATAAAAACCATGGAATACTCATCTCAGCAGATGCCTGAACCTATAGTTTTTAGCTCATACAGAACCAATACCGAATAATTCGGAACCAAAAAAGAAATGTGACCAAAATTCCTGTATGGGATACTAGAGCGAACGCTGAGCATACAAACCTTGTATGTTTTTATTGGGCCGGAACTGGTGGAGGTTTGATCAGCTTGTTTAGATTCCGCTCGAGTCACGCCCAAAGATGAAGCGCCTACCCCAGTCGGAGACCACAAGTGCTCTGCAGCGCCAGCTGACGAGCTTGCTGCATAATTGTTCAAATCCAAAAGAAAAATGCATCAGAGTTCTAGTCATCAGAGTTCAAATCCGTACCACATTTTAGTTCTGCTGGGGACAGTAATGGGAAAATGTTACATAAAATGTTTACTTTTTCTGGATATGTTAGCCAAATGTGTTTGGACGAGTACCTAGCATACACTGAGTACCAGAGCCACTGGGAGCTTTGACCGATGGAAACCCAGTCACCAGGGAGCTGAGCAGCTGTTTGTTCTCCTCCTAGTGGAGCAAATTGCCCGAAATGGCGATACCTTACAGGAAGAGAAGGCTAAAAGGATTAATGCACTGACAATCAGAATCGGTGGATGGAAATTAAATGTGAGAGCTGTTTTTTTATATTTTATACCTGAAGGGGCGGAATCTATGGCGACCTTCTCCTCTGAACCGCAGAGGACCTTCTGGATTCTTTTCGCACTGTTCCATCCGGTTGAAGCATTTAGCAAGATAAGCACCTTGTTGAGCAGCAACCTGAAATAATAACATTTAAGATGGGTCATGCCATTGTTCGAATGTAAATGGAAAATAAAACATAAAGAGGGTGTGAGGTGGTTGATATTTACTTGGGCTGTGGCAGGAAGATTTTTCATCTGGCTGTCGACTTGAGAAAGAGCTTTTTTGAACTCTTCGATATTCAATTCTATGGACTCTTTAGCATCATCTGTTTTGGCAGACTTCAAAAGGGCAGCGATGTTCTTCATCTGCTTGTTCTTTAAATAAAGTTCTACTTGAGGATACCTCTCGATAACGTCGTGGATGACTTCTTGGAACTCTTTAACTGTTAGTGTTCCAGATTTGTCTTTGTCTGCCTTGTTAAATATAGCCGCTATGTCTTCCTAAAATAATATGAAAATTTATGATGCCTATGACAAGCAATCTGGTGGTGACAAGTAACGATCAATGGTGAAGTTGAGATTGATTTACCATGACTTTCCGCTGGTTGATTGTCGCACAATCGCCAAGGGCATAGATACTCTCAGTTCCTTCCACTCGAAGCCATTCATCGGTTGCCAAAACCCGCCTGTTAGTCTGAATTCATAAAATATAAAACTCCTATCCTCGTGAAAACTAAATTTGATAAATTCATCGAAACCTGATGACAAATTACCTGGTTGATCTGCTTCATGAAATCCATAATCACCGGACGAGTCCCAATTCCAGTCGACCAAACAACCATACCATATGGGACAGAAGAAACCTCCCCATTTTTGACTTCACGAGTAGAAATTTCTTTATCCGTAACTTTCGTAACCATAGAGCCTAGTCGCACATCAATACCATCCCTCTTGAATTTGTCTTCCGCAAAAGCTGTGATTCGCTTGTCGAACCTGCAATAGCCATTTTAAAACCACACAGCGAAGAGCATTAAAAAAACTGCAACAGCTAATGACACTAAATTCTCATGCCGTATGGAACTTTTTCATACATATTAAGAATATGCTCTCCGGCTTCAAGAAGCGTGATCTTCACTAGACCTTTCACGGAAGGATACAACTTTACCAGATCTTCATTGATAAAATCATGAAGCTCAGCAGCAAACTCCACACCAGTTGGACCGCCGCCAACTACAACAAAGTGTAGAATTCTTTTCCGTTCTTCATCAGTAAGATTCGGCAGACTGGCCTTTTCAAAGCAGTCAATGACAGTCCTGCGGATCCTCTGCGCATCTTCAAGTTCCTACAAAAGGTATATTCAGATTTAGTACTGTATATTCGACGTAATTTAATACAGGGAGACTATTTCAAAACATAATGACTGCCCGTGGATACCTTTAAAAAATGACAGTTTTCCTCGACTCCAGGAGTATTGAATGTGTTAGCACGAGCTCCCATAGCCACCACAAGATAATCATAGTCAACCACAAACTCCGCATTCCCATTCAAATCTATATCTCCAGTACTTCGACAATAAACCTTCTTATTTTTCGCATCAATATTGTAGCATTCAGCCTCAAAAAATCCAACATGTACGCTTTTCTACAAACAGCATACCAAAATTGAAGTTCAGCATTTAATTTCAGTAGAGCATGAAAAAGAAACTTATCATCTAAATAAATAAGAGACACCAATACGATGAAAATTTAATCTTACCTTTCTAACAATGTTGCGGACAGGTTCAACTATGCTGCGAGCTTCGACAGTTCCAACTGTAACACTTGGGAGAAGAGGAGTAAACGCGAAGAAATTGCGAGGCGAAATAACCTGCACTTCATATGATGGGTCCTTCAAATTCTTCAAGAAACTCGTTCCTGCCCAACCAGTTCCAAGAACCACAACCTTCTTCTTACAATTCTCCCCATCAGTAGGAACAATTCTATCTATTGCTGGCGGTGAACTCGCATCCGCATAAGCTAGAAGCCCTCCACCACTGAGTTAAAAATTCACTTCAAATTCATAAAACTACTCATTCCTAACCAAAAAATGGCTTCCCTACAACCACTGATCAACCAGTAAACTCTTTTCTATTTCTTAGCGGAAATCTTGATTTCTTACTTATCTTATGCTATCAAAAGGAGATTATCATATGTCAAAGTGATTAAAAAGCTACACATCATTACAAAACCACGAAAATTTCTACTAAGAGTTCTACATCCTGAAACGCGCTATAAGATTGACAGAGGCCTCTCTAATCGGGCACCAATCAACCCATACTTCTGAATCATATCCTCATCAATTAAGATTGTCAACAAAACCACAAAATGTTCTTCTCTAGCTACTTTTTCCCCTTCATTTTCTTTCCACTTTCAGCAGCCAAGATCGAAACTTTAACCCCCTAAAAGCACTCCAAAACTCCAACTAACATCGGGATCTTGAAAACAACTTCTTACATAGCCCTCCACCACTACATCCTAAAGCTAAACAAACCTAACATACACCTACGAAGGCCTAACCAACACAATCCTCAAACAACAATCAACAACAACACAAAGATCAGAAACTTTAACCTGAAAAGATCAAAACTTTTAACCTGATTTCAACAAAAAACTGAAAATGAAAATGATGCAACAAAACAACACCTTGGAAAGAAACTGAAACTGAAAATGATTCAACAAAATCCTTAAACACAAGCAACAACGCAAAGATCAGAACTTTAACCTGAAAACAACACCAACAAAACATTTCAAAACCGGAAATGAAAATGATTTATTGTACCTGACAGTAGTAACAACAACCAACACCTTGGAAAGAGTTGGGTACTCATTGAAAGCTCCAGAAACCCTCCGAAAAAACCCAAAATTCCTCATCACCGATCTGAAATCGAACAAGAAACTCAGATCTCCCCTAAAGCTCCAACCTTTTTGAGAAGATTCTGGAACAAGAGAGACAGCAAGAGAGAGAAGTGGAGAACGTGAGAGCTGTGACGTCTGCGTTGATTTTGCTTTTGTTTAATCTTTTTAAGAACTTGATTCGCAAGAAATCGGGTACAGCTGCTACAGCGAGTCGACGAGTACTTTAATGGAAATTGGGACAATGTGTGTGTGTGTGTGTGTGACAATTTCTGGTTTTGGGGTGGGTGGTGGCTCGTTTGTCACGCGGGAATGTGAGCACGTGGCGAATGTGAGCAGGCGGATGCGGAGCCGACTATGGTTGTTTAGTTTTGACTTTTGGGACGATAATGCCCCTTTACAGCTTCTTTTCTAGTAGAATGTTTGGACAAGATTTGTAATTTTTTTTTTTGATTGATTGTGGAAACGGTAGTACATGACGTACACGACTCAAGTACATAGCATTCCGCTAGAAGTACAGGCCTAAAAGGCACCTCCACTAACAACACTGCGGCACACGCGCCGTTGAACATCAACTGAACATCAAGACCACCTTAACAGGACAGACACATAAAAGATCCATTATGGATCACAACATCCTCACCTATAGCTCAAAGCTAGTGTATGTACAAAGCAGTGAGCTATGGTGGAACTTATTGCTTCCTCTGTGGAAGAAATCCAAAAACTAGACCATAACTGAAAACCGAGAAACGAAAATCAACATTAAAGATATTAAGTACCACTACTCCTTCCCTAGATACATAAAACAACCAACCACCGACCGGCGACCGAAACAGGAGCACCAGACCACCAAACCCAGTCCAACGAATGAACCACACCACAAACGTCCATCAATCCAAGCAGGGCTGAGAGCCAGTTCCATTCCTCTTTATCAATCTCACCCCTGAAATCACCTTTCCACCAATTCCTCAAGTCCTCAAATCCTCAGCCCTCACTTCTTCACCTAGCCCGCTGAACTCTGCCATGAAGATTGACACCATCGATCGGATCATGCACCAGATCCACCACGCTGCCGCATGCATCATCAGAGGAACTTCACCACATGCATTAATATATCAGCCACCGGGCTCCAGAGAAGATGTGCTGCCCTTGGATCTTGAGTCTCAGATCCTGCACCAACTAATAAGCCCACAACAGGTGAAATCAAAGAAAGATGATGTCTTGTGCTACCCTTGGATCACTGACCGCCCGCTGATGTCGGCCAATTTCGCTAATAACCGCCGGTGAGAAGGAAAGGTGAGGTAACGGAGTAGACAAAAGTGAAAACAAAGGAGGAGGAGTTCCTAGGGGTAGAGGGCAAGCGCCTCCGTGGAGGAGGAGCCCTCCACCCCCGGAGAAGGACTGCAGAAGGTAGCCGGAAAAAGAAAAGGGGAGGAGCTGAGGCAGGTGAGAAGAGAGAAGGGAGAGTTTTTTCTTTCTACTTGAGCCTGATGAGTTTGTGTGGACAAGATTTGTAATTTAGGGGATGGAATCTGATTCCTTCGTTCACTTTTTTCATAAAAAAAGTAAAATAATCATACAACTTTTGAGAATTTGACAATTTCTATCTCCAGAACATCGTCGTTCAAAAACTGAACACTCCTTAACCTCAAGAACGTTATCATTAAACTACCGTTCCTTCAAGATCCAAATACAAATTTTGATTCAGTGCAACTATTATGGATTTTATTGCCTTTTGAACAAATTTTATTTTGTGTTACCTAACTTGTAATTGATTCATTTATCGTTAAAAATAACGTCGGATGATAAATTGTCATAAAACACTACATCATATGATTATAAAGGTGATCCGAATGTCCTAAAAATGAAACTTCACTACGAGAAAGTTAAAAATGGAACCCGAATTTTTTTGATAAGATATAGAAAACACATTAAAAATTATTACAACGTTCCATTTATCGTAGATCGTCCGTGTGTACAACATTAATCTTAGTATGCGGTGTGCCGATGGATCTTAACTAAATTAAACATTCAATATCACTAGTAGCAATTTAGGCATTGTCAATCACATTAAATTCCAACAACAGTAACAAACAAAAAAGGTAGTTAAACTTTAAACATTCAACACGCCGGAATGCGGGACCAGCTCGCCGGAGAAATATCAATTTCAAACATACTATCCTCCAACTCAAAGTCTGAACCTTTCTTATTCTCCAGTTCAATTTCAATCAACCCATTTGCATCATCTTCATCCCACTTGTAACAAATCTTACCTGGAGATGAATAATCATCCCAATCAGGATACTCATCGGACGACGTCGTGCCAGAGTCTGTTTCTGGGAAGTATTTAGACAAGGAAGAAGAGTGTCTTGTTAAACACGCATCCGTTGTTGGTTTGTCTGATTCCTCGTCTTCTGACTCTTCCTCGTATATGACTTCTAGTGGCGCTCTCACATCCCATTCCACAAAAGGGTCATCGAATTTGTGATCAAGATTGGATTTTGAGTATACGCCATCATCCAATTCGAGTTGAGAATGTAAAAGTTTGAATTCTGAGCACAATTCATGTTCTAATTTGAGTGGATACCCGACTGGAGGACCCTGATCAGCTGTTTTTGATTCAATTTTTTGTAGAGTAGCGGAGCGCAGGAGGATGAGGTAGAGGGCAACCGGGGCGAGGACTAGGAGGAGAGGTGTTGGGAGGTAGAGGAGAGTGAGGATAAAGAGAGTGATGAGAATGGAGAGCAATTGGTGATGATGATCATCCATGGAGAGGGTTAGAGAGGGTTCAGGGAGGTGAGAAAAGGAGTGGACTTTGGAAGTGGGCATGAGTTGGGTATGGACCATGGAGACTGTGGTGCAAATATTGAAGCTTTGTTTGTTAGGACAAGAATGTGGTGGGAGTTGTGCGTTTTGTGCTGTTTTGTTTTTCACTTTTTACATTGTTCGATGTAGGCGTGTGTTGAGACTTGAGAGTTTCTGAGGTTGGGAGATGGAGAGATGTGGAATCTTAAATCACCTTCAAAGATGATGTTCGTGCAATGTACCACTCACAGATGGTATTAGTCCAATTTAATTCTAACACGATCCAACTAACATATCTCAGTAAATGAGAAGTCTTTTGTTCCAATATAGAATAGTATCTACTCTTCTGCCTAAATGAACATAACAGATGAGCAGTCTTTGTTTCACAAAGTTAGGACTTGGTTCAGTGTATGCACTCAAAGCCCACCCTTGAATACTAAAATTAGGTGTTAGGTCTGAATCTGTTGTACATCTTCTTTAATGGTATATTTGCAATCCTTGCTCGAGGAATGAGTAAAGATTTCACATTTGGCTTATACATTGAATTAGTGAAGAATGACTTTACAAATTTATGGTACAATTAAACAACAAAACAAGATTTGAGTAGACTAGTTTTCCGTATTTTCAGTAACAAATAGGCTAAAATTTTGCAGGTTCAACCGTTCAAGTCAAGAAAATGTCAGCAAAAAAAGTCCATATGTCCTTGAATGTTAGTGAAACTTTGTGGTCAATCCTAATCAACTTTTAGCCAAATATCAAAACTTTACATTGTAGAGATTCACATGCAACCCATAACATTCACACATCCTCACTTGAGTTGTAGCCAAAGCACTAACCTAACTTCCTTGCTCTTCACTAGAATAGTGAGAATAGTTCCAAGAAACAGAAAGGTAGATAGCATTGAATAAAGCTGAAGAAGATCTTAGAGGAAAGGAAGTTATGAGATGATGATATAAAGCTAACAAAAAGAAACCTTCTTTTGCTTCTTGTGGTGAACTTTAAGTCCGTGTATGGGTTAAAGCAAGGTAGGTTTGGCCAGTTGGGATGATGACAGTTGAGGAGAACAGTGAGCAGAGTTATGTCTAAGCACATGAAGTGTTCCTTGAAAGACACATCAGGAGAACACAACATGAGGGAGTTTAGACACCACCCGAAACTGAAAACAATGCAACATTTCAACTGTGGTGTAGACTATAGGTTGTAGTTTTTTGGTATCTCGCACCCTACTTGATTTGTTGGCTATTTGACTAGGTCCTGTCCCAATTGTAACTTGTCAGAATACACAACATTACAACAACTATTGCAATCTGACTTCAACCTGGAATTTCAAGAAACTCATGCCAGGTAGAATCCAAACAATCCAAAAAGGAAACAATGATACTACAAAATCAAATCCAAAGAATATTAATTTATGAAGATGGAAAGGCTTAGTGACTAAAAGCCTTTAACAAAATGAATCAATCCATGAAAAGATACATTCTTTACGTACACTAAACTAACTCAACCAAGCCTCAGCTCGAGCATCTTCAATGAACCAATTGAAGAAGCTCCAGTAACTTAATCCACTACCTTCTACCAGTTTGTGTATGTATATATATATATATATATATAAATATACACATCTAAAAACAAAATCACCGATCAACACTCATCTTGTTCCATGAATGACAATCCTCGTCTAGGCCATTTCTCCTCTTCCAAATCATAATCGGATTGAAACAGTTGTACTGCAAGATCTTCCATGGTCTTTAAACTTATTCTACGCCGCGCAGTTATCCCCCTTGGTGCTTTTGGAGCTTCATTCTCCTCACCTGAAACTGATTCAATTTCAAATGTCCTTAAAGCTTTAACCTTTGTTGGTGTGATGTATGCAAAATGCATCCTTTTCGCCACCAAAGCCTGCAAATTGCAAAAACCAAGTCAGAAATCATCAGAAAATTGAAGTGCAAAAACACACAAATTGGAGAGAGTCAATAGTTTAGACTCTTACAAGCTCCATCACTGACTGGGAGGACACAAGCATCAGTTGCTTCAAATCATCATGCTCCACTCCACACAAAACCCTAATCTGAAAAACCCCCATATGTCAAAATTCCAAAATCAACAAAATCAAAATTCAAAACATGAAAATATAAAAAAAATATTAAACTTACCAAAAGCTCCTGAGGCAGGGCTTCTGCCTTCTAGTGGAGAAGACATGTCACAATCAGTAGAGAAAACCTCAAACTTGTCACTACATTGTCTCTTCAAGCAGCAACTCTCTTCCTCTTTAGAAATCCCAACTCGTTTCCAACCCACGAGTCGCACTCCAAACCCAATCAACTCACTCTTTTCCGACTCTCTGTACCTTCTCCTCCCTAAAGCCATCATCAGTCAAACTTCCAATTTTGATCAACAGGCAGATGAAATCTCTCCTGAATTTCTCTGAAAGCTGTCTCCTTCTTGCATCTCTCTTCTGCACTACTTGCTGTTGTGTTTCTTTTTGGGGAAAATGTTATTTTGAGGATAAGGTGACTAGTTTCATTTTGTTTTTTTGTTTGTTTTTTTAAATCCTTATTATTTTCAAAAAAAAAAACTGAAATTAGGCACCGGTATTTTGAGGATAACGGTGCCTAGTTTCATTTTGTTTTTTTGTTTGTTTTTTTTTAATTCTTATTGTTTTCATAAAAAAAAAACTGAAATTAGGCACCAGTATTTTGAGGATACCGGTGCCTAGTTTCATTTTGTTTTTTTGTTTGTTTTTTTAAATCCTTATTGTTTTAAAAAAAACTGAAATTAGGCACCGATATTTTGAGGATACCGGTGCCTAGTTTCACTTTGTTTTTTTTTAAATCCTTATTGTTTTCAAAAAAAAAAACTGAAATTAGGCACCGGTATTTTGAGGATACCGGTGCCTAGTTTCATTTTGTTTTTTTGTTTGTTTTTTTAAATCCTTATTGTTTTCAAAAAAAAAAACTGAAATTAGGCACCGGTATTTTGAGGATACCGGTGCCTAGT
>JAWWMW010000359.1:21345-35156 GCA_035048345.1 Echeveria elegans | reverse complement strand
CAGATTCTTTATCTTTATCTTTTTCAGTTTTGCATCCAAAAGATGCCATTCTTCATATGCTCATATGGAACAACAGAAATAAGAAATTTGAAAGAAGGTAACCTGTAGTAACCGGTTACATTTAAGAAGGTATGCCGCGAGCAAAAAATCATCAAAGTTGGGATTATTTAGAAATAATCCAAAGTTGGAATTATTACCAGGTGACGGGTAAAAGTTAGAATTATTAATGACAAATTATCCTAAATATTTTAGAAATAAAATAATTTAACATAGTTTTACATATAAGAGAAAAACATTAATTTTATTATTAAATTCATAATCCAGAGCGTCGAAAGGTTGAGTTCTTGCACCGTGTCAACTAACTTTCAGTCCAACCCACCTATCACACCATCCATCCGTCAGTGCATTGCATTGGTGTGCTGCAAAATCCTGTTCCGAGGTTTTGTTATTGGTGTGCTGCAGAAGCCTTTCTCGTTTGTTACTGGGAAAGGAAATGTTATTAAAGGTAATGTTTTTGATAAGTTGCGTGTTAAAAACAGGTTATGTTGTATTATGGTATCACTGTAGAAACTGCGTTAGTTGCTTTCTAGAAACAAAGTATGGCTGTTTTTTTAGCATTTCAGCGAGTGCATAGGGTCTGTTCATTTAGAATGAAATTTCAGGTTTTCAGGTCAATTAGGGTCAATCTTTTGCCTGGCTAGTTTTACACTTATAGCCGGTCTCTAATTTACAGGTTGGGGTGAAGGAGGGATTGGAATGCAATTAGGCGAAGTTGCCCGAATCAAGGTAGAATAAATATCTCGTATACCAGACATATTCTGCACTTAAATACTCATTCCTGACAATATTTGGATTCGTTTCCTTCTACAACTTGTTGGTGTCATTCTAATGCCTCTTGCTTTTTAATGTATGTTCTAATGGTGTATTGAGATGGACTCTTTGTGCTCCTCACTTCCTACCGCGTCTTTGTTATAAACTACGACTTAACTGAGTCTTCTTTTGGAAATGAGATAATGGGCCCTGAGGGATATGTAGGCTCGTCTTTCTTTGGTTTTTCAGAAGTTAGCTTATTATGTTGTAATCTCCTTGCAGTGTGTACACCTGACTACGCGTATGGTGTCGATGGATTTCCTTCGTGGGGTATACAGCCCAACTCTGACCTTGTCTTCGAGATCGAGGTGAGGTTCTTAAGATTGAATAGTTATCCCTAGTTGTCTCTCATCAGATACAAATGCATGAGTTATCTGTACTTATCTGATGCCTGTTACACTTGGAATAAATGGTTTGCCAATCTATGTCACTTAAATCTTATGCCAGTGCCAGTGTGAGCTGGTTTTATATATAGGGTAGCTGTTAGACATTTACTATTTCTTAGTATCCCATGCCACTTTTGTCATTGCTTTGTGCTATGAAGTGTTGATTCATCTGCAGAAGTTTTTTGAGTTCAGTTGTCTAATGCTGCTTCTTTGAATGAAGTCTTCTCTGTTATTGTAGTGTTACGATTTATGAAAAGAATGAGTATGCCGCAACTGCAATGGATAGAGAAAATTAAAACAGAACCAAATAAAAGTGAATATATATCACGCACACTGATTACATGTGAAGAAAAGTGCAGATAAGAAAGTAGCGCAAACGGTTCCCACAGGAACCTGAATGAAGAAATACAGCAGCTAATTATAAGAACTGACATAAATGTGGATGAAGGTGACATGTGAAACATGTTCAGGACTTAAGGGCTGGTTGTAGAGGTGGATGGTGGCGGGGAAAAGAAAGGGAGGTTGAGGATGGTGGTGGGGATTGCAGGAAAATTAATGGGCTGTGGTGGCAAAGTGACCTTAGGTGTGTTAGGAATGATTGGGATTGTTGGAAGAGGAGGCAAGATTGGTTTAGGCAATGTGGGGGAGTTTGGGAGAGTTGGGATAGGTGGCAACTGTGGGAGATTTGGTTTGGGTAAGTTAGGCAGGTTCGGGACTGCTGGAGTTGTTTGGAGGAGGTGACGAGCAGACACGATCGAGCCAGCGTTGGAAAAGAGAGCGAGAGCAACTAGGCAAGTGAAGATGAAGCTCTTGTAAGAAGCCATTCTGTATCCTCAACTGAAAAAGCAAATATCTTTTAATATAGAGAATAGAAGAGAAATGATCAGAGTTGAAATTGTGTGGATAAAATGTGAGATGTCTTCAGGTTTATATAGAAGCTTGGAGCTTAGCAGCATATGCAGAATGCAGGTTGGTGAATTGCAGATGAAGAAATTCAGCTTCCGAGTTTAGTTTACCTGCTTCATTCAACATCATTTTTTGAAGGAAAATGCTTTTTACACTCATTAGACATGCAGTGTTTAAGAGTAATTTGGTTTTCAAAGACAGTGTGTTCGAAAGCTGAAATCACTTGGTTGATAACCGAACATGTTGAGATGTTGGATTTTAATCCGTGTTGAGATTTTTTTTTTATAGCAGCTGGTATTTAAGAAGATTTAACTGTGCATGAAATCTTTTAGTAGCATACCACAATCATATCCATATGTTTGACTAACGTCCACAGATGAACAAGGCCTTTGCAGCTGCATAGATCAGCAAACCCAAAAAAAAAGTCTTTCAATCTGTATATTACTCCATTTAACACAAAGAGACCTGTTCGATCCAGATTCATTCATGGATGAAAATGTTTTTTAATCTGAGTAGCATTATAAGAAGAGAAACACAAGCTGCACAAAACTGGACTGGTTGATTTTTGCAAATCTGCGATAAGAGCAGACAACCGCACAGAGGCAGTTCACTGATGGAAAATGAAAATGTTACAAAACCAGGAAAAACTACAACTCAGATCCTTATTGATAAGAGTGACTTGTGTCTGTTTGCCGGTGGAAGTAGTAGGGAGAGCCGGTGTGGTGCCGAATTTTGGGGAAATGACTTAGTGGCCGCGCATGAGCCCATGGAAGTAGCCACCAGTCATGATAAAAGAAACAAGTGATACGACACCAGCAGGAAATACCTTTCCTGATTTCTTAAACCGAGAACCCATAACTACCAGAAGTGCAGCAGACAGACCTGTTAAACACAGAGATTCACATTAAAATAAAATACACAATGAATTATCAGACCAAAAGAGCACATAGTACGGTCTGATATAATTATGAAGCATTTTATCAATATGTTACTTACGAAGTATGACAAGTCATGTGACATTGGTAAACGCCATAAACTTGGAAATTAAAAGCTACTGAAAACAAAAAAGGGTGCTATTACCTAAACCAATAGCTGATGCCAAAGCTGGTTTCACAGGAAGTTGAGAGTACACAAAGAGGAGCAAAGAGGCAGATATTCCGCCAGCTGCAAGAGACTTTAAACTGCCACTCTTTAAGTATCCCATAAGACCACCCACTGAAAACAATAACAAGAACGAGAGACCAAAAAGAGTTATGATACAAATCTTCCAACAGAAGTGCCAATCCCTCCTTAAAATAATCATTCTACCACAGTCCACAACATTCTTCTTGATCGAACGACCCTATTCATTCTTCTTCTTTTTCTTGCTATTTCTGCTCTCATGGAGATAAAAAAAAGTGATGAATAACGATGCAAGTAGAAAATCCGCACATAAGCATTAAAAGAGAAGTACTGGGTTTTCCGAAATATTCAAATGACCCCTTCAGACTATATGTTTTACAAGATACTCCATTAGTCATAGCTCAGCATTTATACAGTCACTAGCTCGATCTATCTCAGTAACTTAATCATTCAAGACGAGCAATCACAACATAACATCTAGCCGAATCAACGGACCAAGTACCAGTCACTATAATCTGAAACGACTCTTGCTAATATAGCTTAATTCCAACCGTGCACATAAATTTCACACAGAAAGGCGCTCAATTATGATTTATGACAACCAAGCTTACATCCAATAAGAGCAGCGTAGCCAAGGGTAAGTTTTTGCGACATAGACATGCCAACCTTCTTCAAAACCTCATCATCCTCACCACCATCTTCATCACTTCCTCCACCTCCACCACCACCACCTCCTCCATCGCCTTTCCCACTGTTCCCCCGACTATCATCTCCACTGCCAAAATCAACATCGACACCGCCAGTCTGATCTTTCAAAGGCTCTGAAAACACGATTGGAGCATCTGCACTAGATACAACAGATGATATCCCTTTCCTAAACCCTAACTGGCCTTTCCATGTGGTTGAACGAATCACGATCGGGTAGGTGGAGATGGAAGTTGTGGAGTTGACTTGATATGGTCTGTTTGGTGGAGGTGAGATGGATTTTGTGCGGAGATGGAGGAGAGAGGAGTGTGCGATCAACTGCATCTGAGCGGCCATTTTCGGTGAATGACGATGACGATTGACGACGGAGGGCGTTCGGTAGAGGAAATGGAACCATGGGACGGTGCTGTTCTGGGCCGTGAGTTGCAAGCCCAATGATCCACAACCCATTTAACGTTATTTATTACATTGAAAATTTTACGATTCATTTTTGTGAAATCATCCATTCAAATTCGTTGTGCAATCAAGGTTTCTCATGGTCCGAATCCTTGCTTTATCTTATTTTTCACATTTTTGTGAGATATTTCCTGATTTGGGTTCTGATGAAGTCAACAACATCTTTCTTTTGATTTCTCGCAATGTGATCACTTCCGCTGTAGCGGCGAGAATGTACAGAAGGTCATTCGACGCTTTGGGAATAATAGGTCCTACTACATCAAGCCATCATGCTTCAAACGACCATGATGGAGTTGTAGGTGCAAAGGTTACGGAGGTCGATGTAGGTTCGCAATAAACTGACAAGCATCACATCTCTTTGCGAAGTCAATGCAATCTCGTACCATTGTTGGCATGTAATATCTCATTCTTTAGATGCGATCGCCCAACTTACGACCAGATTGATGAGCGCCACATACTCCTCTGTGAGCTTCTTGAACAACCTTTGTAGCTTCTTCCTTCTTGAGATATTTGAGCCAATATTCCATGAATGAGCGTTGGTAAAGGTTTCCCTTGAAATGTATGAATTAGGTGCTCACCTTCGTATCTCTGCTTTGAGCTTCACATCAATTGATAATATCAGATGATCAATAAATTTGTTGATAGGTTGGCGCCAATCTTCCTCTTATATCTCGTACACATGTATCTTGTTGGATGACACCGTATTTTTATCATCATCTTTCAAGGGTGGAACTATCCAACGATTACAAATCAGTATAGACATAATCTCGTCTGTCCCGAATGCCAAGTTGACTGTTAGCAAGCGCGTCCTCTAATTTGTTGGACTTCTCCGGACGTGTCCGATGTTGATCATGTCAAACATGTTTAGAAGTTGGGTTGCTCACTTGTGGAGTGGGATGTGATCACCTTTTCTAACTTCATAGCCATTTATAATTTGTTTGAGAGCCCCCATAGACGTCCAATTCTCTAATTATTGTTTCCAATGTGATTTGAAGTCTCATAAATAGGGGTTAATAGTCAGTCTGCAATAGGAAGGGCTAATAATGTGTTGTACATGGTAAGACTCGTCATATACGGATGCGTCACATTACCATCGACAATTGTTATCTAGCGGAGTCATAAGTATTTGACTATGTAAGGTCCAAAGATAACATTGCAGATCTACTAACCAAAGCACTGAATAGGGAACATATAGCAAAAACAACACACGTGATGAGTTCAAAGCCATATGTGAATGATCAAGGCAAAGGAAAATTCAAACATGATTCCAAGAACTTTGTTTAATGGAACAACCTAATTTATGAGACGGTGTGACGTCAATGTTGGGGTGCCACCCCGAATGACACGTCATTGTGGGGGTATCGTGGTGACGCCTGAACAAGGATAAGCTTAAAGTTTTTAATGATTCGGAGAGTTCAGATTAGAGAATTGTTGAACGGGTACTTTCGGTATAACGTAGTGTGAATCACCTATGTGAGAGATAAGTACAACCACTTCAAAGGAGACTATAATGCTTAGTTCTTTACCAACTCTCGTAGAACCATGGAGAAGACTCATTATCTTACCGAGCCCAAATACGAGAAGCGAAAGACTGTCAGGAATAAGTCTGTGGAAGTTCAAGA
This sequence comes from Echeveria elegans, assembly GCA_035048345.1. NCBI lineage: Eukaryota > Viridiplantae > Streptophyta > Magnoliopsida > Saxifragales > Crassulaceae > Echeveria > Echeveria elegans. The sequence continues at coordinate 29,089 of JAWWMW010000359.1, read as the reverse complement.
TGGTGGACAACATGATCTGCGACTGATATATGATGAGATTGCTGCAGAGGTCATGATGTTATTTGAATCTTTCATAGTTGTTGTCATGATTAAGAAGCTGTCTCTAGCTTATAAGGACTTCAAAAATACCACGATGGAAAATATTAAGGAGATGTCTTTTATTGAGTTGCAATCAAAGCTCCGAATTGAAGAGGAGAATCGGGGTGTCGATAAGAACGTGGAGGTTATCATCGAGAGGGCCAGCGTTGTTGACCATGTCGAGAGCTCGAAGAAGCAGAAGTCATCAAAGAAGCTGGTATTAAAGGAGAAGTACTTCAAGAAGTAAAAACTTAGATTCAAAGGAAAATGCTTTGGGAAGGAGGGTCACAAGGCTGATGAGTGTCGGTCAAAGAAGAAGAAACAAGTCAATGTGGTTGAGACCGATGATGATGATGCTGATGGCCATGATTTATGAGATGAACCTAGTTGACTCGAGTGAATGGACTTGGTGGCTGAACACGGGTGCTACGACCCACAAATGTTGCATTGAAAAGTGCATTTTCATCAGTGGACAAGTCCAGAACTGGTAAAGTCTTCATGGGTAACTTGATCTTATGTGAAGTGAAATGCAAGGTTGTCCTTATGTTGACTACTGACAAGAAGCTAATGATGTCCGGTAAGTGCCGGATGTGAAGAAGCATCTGATTTCTGGATCGGTCCTTGACAAACTTGGATTCAAGATGACTTTTCACTTCCAGAAGTTCACCTTCTGCAAGAATGATATGTGTATCGATAGAGGCTATGTTATAAAAGGCTTGTATGTCATGAATGTCATTGATGTTAGGACTGATGTAATTCCAGATAAAAAGTTACGATAACATTAATTCGTATACTTACTTGTTTCAGTCTCTATTTTATGACCTTAAAGATTAGAACATGTGAATAATGAAAAATTAGGAAATTGATGAACTTGAAATGCTTACTAAGTTTCGATTTGAAAAATAATGTGAAACATGTGTCTAAGCAAAATTAACCGAACATCTTTTCATAATGTTGAAAGAGAATTTGAGTCCCTAGAATTAACCCATAATGATTTATGCAATTTTAAATTCATGCCAACAAGGGGTGGCAATAAATATTTTGTAACTTTTATTGATGATAGTACAAAGTACAGAGCAATACGATTTTAATGACATTGCAAAACAAGCTTCAACTTCTGTTTGATTTGGTGTTGTATCTTTTCCTCTCAAATTTTGTATTTTAGCATTTATTCATCGTTCTATCATTCTATTCAGATTATATTGTTACATGTCAGTAGTATTATTCAATAATATAATCGTGTTATTCAGACTTCTTTCAACAGTAGTTGCAAGATCATACAGTTTTCAAATTTCAATATTCCTCTCCCCACCAATCTTAAACTCAACCAAATACCTATGATATTCACCCTTCATATTCAAATAAAACACCTTAAAATCCCCAATAGAAACAGATCCAATCAATTTCGAATCAATAGCTTCAAAATACATTTACATATCGACGAAAGCTCACTCTCGATCTTTGCCCTACACTCACGGATTGTAGCAACATGTCCTTCATTTCACGGCTCCTTCTGTTCGATCATAAAACGATCCTCAACGACGCACGGCGCAGTCCGATCACGTTTTTATAAGCGATAGAGAGAAGACTCCTCTCCTCCACCGTCAACTCTTTGCCGATAGAGACAACGATGACGACATTCTCCATATGAATTCCACCATCTCATCTTAACGCTCGGCTTGCTCTGTGAGCTTTGGTAGGTACACTTATTGCTCACGCGAGTGCGACGCCATTGTTGAATTTTAGAGTTTCAAATTGGGGATGGGAAACTTGATTTTTTGGGACTTCTTGTTTTCAACTGCAAAGAGGAGACACAAAGATCAGAGAGAGGTTGAAATGCTACAAAACGAATCAGTCACTCGTTTTGTACCATGAGTCTATGACCATACTCCTCGCGATTAGAGTTGGCAAAATGGATGGATTGGTTGGATTATGAATTAAATGGTGCAATCCACTTAGGTCATTTAGTGTAAACGGATTAAATGAATTAAACCATTTAATCCAACGAATTAACTGGATTAAATTAAAAAGTCATAAATGATTGCTTAAATTCATTTAGTCCAACGTATTTCATTTACACATAAATCGATTACATTACTCCGTTTAATAAATTTTTAATGAATTTACTAATCAATTTATCTAGATGAATTATTTTGTCACCTCTACCATTTTTGCACTCGCGATTCTCTCACGATTTACCAAAGGACCAGTTTAGGTATTTTAAATTAGGAATTAAAACGGCGGCATATCAATAGAAACAGAACGAGAACGACATCGATTCAACGTGAAGATTTGTCAACATGTAGGAGTTGTGAATCACGAAACAGCATCTGCAGTTTCTATTTATTACAAACGGACTCCTTTAGTTGTCTTCTCTTTAATTTAATTCGTCAACAATTGTGTCCCTAAAGTTTACGTTGTCTATAATGAGATCCCCCATACTGAAGTGACATTTTGAATTTCGATAAGTTCCGTCGGCACGAGGTTGAGCATCGACTATGGATATGGAGATTGAGCCTGAGCACGAGGTTGAACTGTCGAAGGAGGAACCTGAGGAAACGGTCAGCGACTCGAATTTATATCAGTAGATTCTTGCAGTTTCTGTGTGTGATTTTGGACTTACGAAACCCTAATTTTGGTTGTGTGCTGCATTGATGATCGGTTTTCAGGATCTTGAAGAGATGAAAAGAAGGCTGAAGGATATGGAAGATGAAGCTGCTTCTTTGCAGGAGTAGTTGCAGGCTAAAGTGTAGAAGGAGATGAGCTCTGTACATGGTGATAAGGATTAAGGCGATTCAAAATCATATGCATTCAATTTTATCGTGTTTCTCTGATGCTATTTATGTGTGCATTTGGTCTTTGCAATTATGATGAGTTGAGTATTTTGAAATCTTTTAGTTTGACGGCACATTTGTAGACAGTGATGTAATTACATTACATATGGTCGTATGGGGGACTAGTTCAATATAGTAAGCCACTGTGATCGATGTTCGGGGAGACTGTTTTCATTGGTTTCTTGGCGAGTTTTCAAATGGGTGGTGTAGACACATCACATTATTGTGGATTGCAAATTTAGTATTCTGTGAGCAGAAGGATTGATAGTTAATTTATTTATATTTTAACAATTATTTTACTGTAGACCGAGATATCCTGTTGCTGCTTTTGGTATCCAAGGGACTAGAGTGGATGTTGATGCTCGATCTGTGTTTGTTGGGGATTGTAAGTTAGTATTTCAGTTCCATAATTCCATTGTTTCTGTTATAGATTCTGTTGGCTAGTTCTCGTGTTCTTTTAAATTGAATTTGCTTGTTGATGAGTATGCTAGTGCAAAAGATCCTTGACCATTTTATTGATGTTACTGGGATCTATTATCTAGTATGGCCTTTTGTAGTCACATCTAAAGAAATAACGGAAGATACTGCATTTTTGTTTGTTTGATGTTTTATGTATGCCGCTTCAGTTAGCAAGCTTGATGTGGTTGATGTCATGTTTATTTCTTGTCATATGCCACCCCTTTGTGATTTTTTAAATAGAGTTCATGGTTAGCTACAATAGCTGGATTAACCTCACATATGGAGTTGTCTGTTTTACATTTTGTATCTGAAACTAGTTTGGCATTGTTTCCTGTTTGAAGAAATTTTATGTTTCCCTTGAGAAAGAGAAAAAAAATCCTTTACTGCCATTTATACAGGAAAAGGGAAAAAGAAGAAAAGGAAATGAGAGAGAGAAAAAAGATTTAGCTGTCGACCACTTTACTGACTGTGAGGGAAGCAGAACCACTTTAAACACCACAAGGCACAATCCGAATGCATTCAGGGTCAGGCGCATAAGATAGCGGTCGACCCCTCAAACTTTAGCACTTCAGAAACATGGTATGTAGGTGTGGTTGTATGTTTACTCATTGTTTGATGTTCATTACTGTTTAGAAAACTTATCGCAACTGGGAAAAAATGTCTTGCAGCAAATTGCTTTAACTTCGCGTTCCACCTTTTCATTTTGATCCGTAAAACATGTAAAGCATTGCTGAAGCCAGTGGCTCACTAGGAAACTTACAGTTGCAGTTGCTGCATCATTTAGGAGATTTCGATAACAAGACTTCATTCACCAGTGTCTCCAGATTCAAGACGGATGAACCATTACCGTAAGCAGCTTCTTCACCAAGCCTTTTCCATTCTTTAGCCTTCAGTCTCATCTTCTTTCCCTCGTCACCGTCCATAAGCTCCTTAATCATTTTACTCACGCCATCTCTCTTGACGTCATTGCTGATCTCCATACCAACTCCCCATTTGGTACAAGCAGCCCAAGCATTAGTCTGCTGCTCCGCAAAAAATGGCCAGCATAGCATGGGAACTCCTCCAACCAAACTCTCTAGCGTCGAGTTCCATCCACAATGGGTCAAGAATCCTCCAGTAGATGGGTGGCTAAGAACTTGCTCTTGTGGGCACCAACTAGCCATGAACCCTCTACTTTTCGTCTCTTTGACGAACTCTGGAGGTAAAATGGCTGTATCTCCGGCAACCAAATCCGGTCTTATTATCCACAAGAACGAGTATTTACTATCAGCCAGTCCCCAAGCAAACTCCAGAAGCTGCTCTGAAGATAGAACTGTGATGCTTCCATAGTTCACGTACACAACTGAATTTGGGTCCTGTGAGTTCAACCAAGTGATGCACTCTGTTTCATCTTTCCAAAAATTGGAACAGATGGCCTGCACAGGGGAGTTTTTTGGGATTTTGTTGACAAGCAGTTGGAGAGGACCAATGGGTACGATCTTCTTGTAAATTTCGGAAAGACCATCCAGGAAATCCTGTTCCAAAGCATTGAAAGTGTTCAAAATAATAGCATCAGCTCTGGTAGCTCTTGTTACCTCTTCACGGATATACTGAAGCATAAACTCATCAGGGTTTGTTGTGCGTAAAAATGACGGGAGATCTCCCAGACGCATGTCTTTCATTCCGTGTATGCTGTCAACCTCAGTGTTCAAATATCCATCTGTCATGAAGCTCTCATCTGCAAAATGTTTGCGTTCTCCACGATGATATTCTTGAAGGGTAAAGTAATCAGAACAGTTTTAACTGCGAGTAAATGAAGCACAGGTTACACGTACCTTTGGCTGGAATCAAACCTCTGCTAATGAGATCAGGGAAATGAGCGTAGCCTAGGAATCCACACGCACTAGTTGTCCAGAAAAGCACATCAGGAACACCGATTTCCTTTGCTGCATCCACTGTAAACGACATGATACCATCGGATACAATACACGTCACAGGAGGAACTTCCTCTGGTTTCGCCAAGGACTTAAAACGAAGCTTCTCTAACAGCTTCATGAACGGTGCCAAACAAGTTCGAGAAGTGGACTCACACAATGCAGGTATATCTTGTGTAACATCAGCATCAGATGGTGGTAGCCCGTCAGAGATGGTCTCAAACTGGAAATCTGAAATACAATCAAGTGAGTCAGAGCCGTTGGCCCTGATGAGACGATTGTAGTTGTATGTCGTATGAACAAAGGTTATGTGGAATCCTGAGTAGTGAAGGAGTTTTGCCAAATTAAGCATCGGATTGGTGTGGCCTTGTGCTGGGTATGGTATGCATACTGCATGTGGCTTTTGTTTAACGATGGAACCTGGAACCATTTTTTTTCTCTCTTTGGTAAATATTTGTATCTGTTTTCTGGTGTGTGTGTTTAGAGTTAGGCTTTTAGTTCATATTTATAGATATAAAGATCAATGCAAATTCAATTCCGGGTATTTGAATTTGTTGGGAAATAATGAGTCTGCACCGTACCGCATCAAGTTGCACTCGAGGACACTTTTATTGACCACGCTGTTGGAGTTGCTGACGTGGTTAAATCTACAAGGTCAGCTGGTCAGTTCACACACGGTCGCATCACCCTATTTTGATATATTTTCATACATCCCACTTCGGTTTAAGGTCCGATCTTTTGACCTGAACTGAAATTGAATTAAACTGATCTGAACTGAATTGAACAAAATTAAAATTAATTAATTTGCGTATTATTTTAAATTTTTAAAAATAGTTTTGACAATAGTAAATGTGTCTTAAGCTTCTACTCATAGTTTTAAATCTTATTACACTTTTAAAATAATTTTAAAAATAATATATATTTATGAATTGAACTAAAACCTAAACAGACTTTAATTTAAAGAAAAAAACAGACCTAAGAATCTCATCGTTTCATACTCAAAATACAGCGACTCCTGATGCACTGCATGTGTCACATATTCAATGCATTTTCAAGCATAAAATTTAAACAAACTCGTCCTTTTCACGCCTTTACAAAGTGTATAATTTTTTTTGATATTCATCTATGCGGTCCTCTAAATTAGTTATATCTGTACTAGCGGGTCGCCCACTTGTTTACCGAAATATCGGAAGTTGTTTTTTTGTCACCCGTCGTTCTGAATGTGCAATCAAATTATAGTTTGTTAATTGTTATGCAAGCATTGTAAAGCTGCATGAAAATTTTGAACGTGTAAACAAAATTTATATAGAGTAAATTTTTTTAATTCGTGAAGTAGTGTAAACGATGTGAGATAAAGAATATTTTGAGTCTGAATTTATTTGACATGAATCGTAAATTAAAGACTAGAGGTGGCAAATTGGACCATTTATATAAATGGTCCATAAAAGGTCCATTAAAAACTCATTTACAACCCATTAACCATCTATTTACAATCCATTTATAATTCATTTAAATATCACTTTACTAAATGGTCCATAAATGGTCCATTAAAAAATTCATTTACAATTCATTGTTCTCTTTTCATTTTTTTTGCATTCAAATTGTCTTTGTGACACTCGATGAAAAAATATTGTGATAGTCATTTTGGACATATATGATATTAATATGGCATAAATGATCTAGATAATTTAAAATTCAATCCATTTAAATCTATCCATAAACCACCCAATCCACTCATTTACCACCTCTATTAAAGATGGTAGTGGACAATAAGTGGATGGATCCATGGATCCAAATATATTATATAGATTCAGGACAGAGGTCATGTGATGAAAAAAAAAAAATCGTGGGACCTGTACTGATCATCTGCTGTACGCCAGAAGTTCCAGCAGCTACTTGCTTAGTTTTGTATTATTGTATCCTCGAATTCAAATTTCTTGTGCATTATTGGGTATATTTATTTATCTTTCCACTGCTCGTTTGGTTAGGGCAACATTCCACGTGTTTTATGTACACTAACTAATAGTTCAGATTTTTCATTTACAAGCCGTCGCAAAAGTCATACATAGCTTACTGGCCGCTACGCATTCTTTATAGCTAGTAGTAGTAGTAGTGGTAGAACAGTCTATCAGTTTGAATATCTTGTATGGAAGTGATTCACGACAAGAAAACAAATTTTGACACGAAACGTTACATCTTTTGGCTTTCTTGTTCCTTCGTTGTAACCGGCGTGTATGGACCGTTGGATCATCTATCCTAATAATAGGATAGTGTCTTCAACACACAAACAGTTAGAATAATTTTTCGTCGCTAAAATCTTGATTTTTGTCACTATAAGATAATAAAACAAAATAAAAATAAAAATAAAAACAAAAACAAAATAAAATAAAATTTTGTTTGACAAAAATACCTCCATACTTTTATTTACATCACACACCATCTACACGTATTTGTTTCTAT
>JAWWMW010000359.1:7454-21245 GCA_035048345.1 Echeveria elegans | reverse complement strand
CTCAGCTCATCTCATATGCCATTGCGGCCATTTTTATCGCATTGTCTTCATTCAAGTTCCTGCGTGAACCGCACTACTATGTTTATCTGTAATTTTCTTTCCATGTATTAGTGTGTGTAAGTTAATCATATTTTCACATTCATTTTGGTTTCATTTTGATTTTCTGACGATTGGAACTTATTCGCAAGCCTCATTTGTTTCTTAAATCGTAGCTCTGATTTCAAGAACTTCCTTGATAAAAAACACCATCAGACTAGGTAGCAATCAGGCAAGCATTTGAAGTTATTATTACCTCGGATGCACGGACATGCCACTTTAGCCGGCGTGTCCGTGTCGGACACACCCGGACAGGCGGAAACGGTTGGACACTAGCATATTAGTCAAATTTTGGTCAAATTGCACTTTTAGTTTAAAAAAATAAAAGAAAAACATAAAAAATAATTAAATAGACCGTAATTTCATTCGTCATTGTAACAATGAAATTACTTTATATGATTTCAAATTATGTTTGGAGTTTGGACTCCCTGTTATGATCTTTTGCTGTTTAAAGCTTGACTAGTTACACTTTGTTTAATTCTATTTTTTATAAAGACAATAGTATATGTCATTTTACCGTTTTACCAAAGTATTATCAAAAAATTATATATTTTGTTATCTATTTATTCTCGTTTTGCTTACAAAAGAAAAAAAAAAATTGAACGACACTTGACGGTGCGTCCAACGATGCAAGATCTTGTAAGTTATAACAATCACGACAATGACACTATCCAAAGGACCAAGAAACAACCAACAAAGAAAAACCTACACAAACTCATCAGAAAAATCGAACCCAAAACAACCAGAAAAACACAACAAATAGGTTGATTTTCTGTGTTTTTGATAAATCATTTTGTTTACTTCTTGCTCGAAGCTTTATTGGGCCGTTTAACTTGATTGGGCCCTTGAGCCGGTAATTTCATTGGGCTATTTGGCCGATAGAAATGTGTGCGAAGAGAGAGAGAGTAGGAGGCTAGGAGCAGATCGGAACCCTAGAGAGAGAGAAAATGGGATTTGAGAAGGAGGTGGTGAGAGCAGGGAACGGACCGAAGCCGAAAGCTGGTCAGAATGTGACAGTGCACTGCACTGGTTTCGGTGAGCTTTAAAAGAAATTTTGTTTTTTTGTTTTGTTTTTGTGTGTGTGTGCGCGCGCATAAATTAATGATTAGATGATCGTTCTGATTGTAAGTCATTAGGATGGATGATCTGATAGTCGCTGAGTATTTTCTGATTGATTTAGTGGAAGTCATCAGTTTCACTCACCAGTAGTAGCACAGCTAATTGAGGCTGTCTTATGCAGGAAAAGACCGAGACCTGTCTCAAAAGTTTTGGAGGTAAGCAAAATCAGCAGTCTTGTTTTTGTGTGTTCGATTCTGTATTAATGTTTAATTTTATCTGCTTTTGTATTTAGCACCAAGGATCCTGGGCAGAAGCCTTTCTCGTTTGTTATTGGAAAAGGAAATGTTATCAAAGGTAATGTTTTTTTGAGTGTGCTTAACAGTTTAGTATTGAATTATGGTGTCGCATTATAAAACAAATGTGTCGCTTTGTAGTAAAACTATAGCAGTTTATTTAGTATTTTAATGAGTTTTCCATTGTTTATGGTTAAATTTAGGTTTTCAGTTCAGTTTGAGTCAATTCTTTACCTGGCTGGTTTTAAACTTGTAGCCTTTCTCTAATTAACAGGTTGGGATGAGGGAGTGATTGGAATGCAGTTAGGAGAAGTTGCCCGAATCAAGGTAGAATAAATATCTCTTATACCACACATTTAATCTTCGTAGCTTTGAGAATATTTTTGTGTTGTTTAATGATACACTTAGACTGCACTTTGTTATGTATACTCGTTCCTGCCAATACTTGTATTGGTTTCCTCATTACCACTCGCGCATGTCATTGTAATGGCTATTGCTTTTTTTATTTAACTTCTGTTTGCGTATTGTGATTGACTCTTTGTCTTCACGTCCTACTGCGTCTTTGTTGTAAACTACGTCCTTAAATGAGTTTTCTCTTTCGGTAATAAAATATGGACCCTTAGGGATCTGAGACTCATCTTTATTTGGTTTTCTGAAAGCAGCTTATTATGTTTTAATGTTCTTGCAGTGTACACCTGACTACGCGTATGGTGCCGGTGGATTTCCAGCTTGGGGAATTCAGCCCAACTCTGAACTGCTTTTCGAGATCGAGGTTCTTAAGATTGAATAGTTCTCCCTAGTTGGCACTTTCCTGGAACAAATGCGTGAGTTATCTGTACCTGTCTGGTGCCTAGGATACTTGGAATAAATGGTTGCCAATCTATCTCTATGAAAATCTTATGGCAGCGCCAGTGCGAGCCTGTTTTATATATCAGATTTACTTGTTACACATTTCTATGTGGTATTATCACATGCCGCTTTTGTGGTTGCGTTGTGCTAACTGCTATACAAAGTGTTGATTCAGCAGAAGTTTATTGATATCAGTTGTCTGATGCTGCTTCTTTAAATGAAGGCTTCTCGGATATTATAGTGTTACGGTTTATGAAATGAATGAGTATGCTGCAATGGTTAGAGAAAATTTAAATAGTACCTAATAAATGTGAATATATATCACGCATGGGAAGAAAAGTACTGATAGATAACATCGCAGACGGAACCTGACATAATATTGAGAACTCAAGGGCTGGTTGTAGAGGTGGACGGTGGTGGGGAGAAGAAAGGGGGGTTGGGGATGGTGGTAGGAATGTTAGGGATTGCCGGGGAAGTTGGCAGGCAGTGGTGGTAAAGTGACCTTAGGTGCGTTAGGGATTGTTGGAAGAGGAGGCAAGGTTGGTTTAGGCAAAGATGGCTGTGCTGGCATTGGCAATGTAGGGAGGTTTGGGATAGGTGGCAATTGTGGGAGGTTTGGGACTGCTGGAGTTGCTTGGAGGAGGTGATGGGCAGACACAGTCAAGGCCGTGTGGAAAAGAGAGCAAGCGCAACCAGGCAAGTGATGATGATTCCCTTGTAAGAAGCCAATTTCTATCCTCCATTGAAAGAAATGGATATCTTTTGTTGTAGAGAATGGAGCAGAAGGAAATGCTCAGAGTTGAAATGGTGGAGATAATGTGATATGGCTTCAGGTTTAAATAGAAGCTGGGGGAGCGTATCAACAACATATGCAGGTTGGTGAATTGCAGATGAGGAAATTCAGCTTCCGAATTTAGTTTACCTGGTTTCTCAAGCTTTGTTCAATGTTCACAAGTAGTTTGGTTTTATAAGAGACAGGGTTTCATTCGCAAGCTGAACTCATAACCGAACAGCTTAATTCTTTTTATAACCGCTGATATTTGAGAATCTTAACCGAACAGGAATTCTTTTTCAAGGGCGCCACAACCATATAACAAGGGTTATAATTCACTCTTTTCCAGAAGACTTTCCATCTGCATATTAACCAAAAAACACCTGTTCGATCCCTATTCATTATTATAAAGAAGAGAAACACAAGCTGCACAAAACTGGAGTGGTTAGTTTCTGCAAATCTGCAACAAGAGCAGACGCAACAGCAACAGGGTATTTCACTGACTGACCGAAAAATGAAAATGTTACAAAAACAGAAAAAAGCTACAGTTGATATCCTTGTTGATAACACAAGTGTCTGCTTGCCAGCGGTGGTAGTAAGTGAGAGCGGGTGCGGTGGAGAAATTTGGGGAAATGATTTAGTGACCCCGCATGAGCCCATGGAAGTAGCCACCAGTCATGATAAAAGAAACGAGTGATACAACACCAGCTGGAAACACTTTTCCTGACTTCTTAAACCGAGAACCCATAACTACCAGAAGTGCAGCAGACAGACCTGTCCAAACACAGGTTCACATTTCAATATAATATAAACTGAATTCGCAGATTGAACGGGTACGTAGTACAGTCTGATAGCATTTGATCATGTTACTTATGAAGTATGACAAGTCATCCAACATGTCTGAACGCCATGACCTTGGAAATTAAAAGCTATTGAAAAGAAGAAAGGGTACTATTACCTAAACCAATAGCTGATGCCAAAGCCGGTTTCACAGGAAGTTGAGAGTACACAAAGAGGAGCAGAGAGGCAGATATTCCGCCAGCTCCAAGAGACTTCAAACTGCCACTCTTTAAGTATCCCATAAGACCACCCACTGAAAAACCAATAACAAGAAATAGAGACGGTTATAAACTATGATACAAACCTTCCAGCTAAAGTGCCAATCCCAAACTAAAATATAATCTCTTTACCACATTCCACAACATCCTTCTTTTATCGAAGGACCCTACTCACTAAGTATTTTTTTTCTTCTATTGCTATTTCAGCCAGCATGAAGATAAAAAAGTAACAATGCTACTAGAAAATCATCACATAAGCAATAAAAGCGAAATACCGGGACTTGCCATTCTTCAAAGGACCCCTGCAGACTATATTCAAAGTAACAAGCTACTCATACATCATAACTCAGCATACCTACATTCACTAAGTCTATCGATGTAACTTAGTTTTAGTTTCTTATGGCATTATAATTTGATTTGAGACTTAACATCACCAATAGAAAATCAAGAACCATTCACTATAATCTGATAAGACTCTTTCATACAAAGTTTAATCAAAATGTGGTCAAATTCAACAACAAACACTTACATCCAATGAGAGCAGCGTAAACAAGTGTAAGTTTCTGCGACATAGACATCCCAACTTTCTTCACAACCTCATCATCCTCACCTTCACCACCATCTTCATCACTTCCACCACCACCACCACCACCACCATCTCCATATCCTTTCCCACTATTCCCTCCACCATCATCACCACCGCCAAAATCAACTTCAACACCACTAGTCTGACTTTTTAACGGCTCAGAAAAAATGACTGGAGCATCAGCACTTGATACAACAGCAGATATAAAGTTAAAACCTAGCTGACTTTTCCATGTGTTAGAATGAGTTAAGATTGGGTAGGGTGAGATGGTGGATGTGGAGTTGAGCTGATGTGGTCTGATCGGTGATTGTGTGAGGCGGCGGAGGAGAGAGGAGTGTGCGATCAACTGCATCTGAGCGGCCATTTTCGGTGAATGGCGACGGAGTCTGCTCGGTAGCGGAAATTGTAGACGATGAATGGGAAGGTGCTGTTATTGGGCCTGGACTTTGTAAGCCCACCACCCGTTTAACTTCATTTATTATATTGCGAAAGAAATAAACGTTCAGTAAATTCATTTTTGTATAATTATCCATTTGGATCCTATGGGTCGTGTTTGGTTGTAAGAAAAAAGAAGAAAAAAAAAATTAAAGAAAGATTTTAAGTAAAAATGAAATGTGTGTTTGGTTGTAAGGAACAAAAATATAAAAAATAGGCAAAATAAGATCAAATTTCTTTGCAAAATTTTCTCATGGAAAAATCATTTTTCCTTTAAATTTTCTTTTTCCTCACTTTTTTTCCTCATTAGTAATATTTTTCCCGCAACCATCGCAACGGTAGTCCATGTGTGGATAGTCGAGGGCATATATCCTACCTTGTATTCACGTTTCCGCACTCTATTAAGAATTCCCTTTCGAGATACTTTTGTTGTCCGAGGTCTTTGGGTCATTCGGAGCATTTGTTCTTGTGTCGAGGTGACATTCAAAGTTCTTGGGGGCATACGCGGCATTTCGGGTACTTGACTTTCTGGCTCAACCATTCGATTTCCCACATCATCTTAGGCAACTTTTATTTTTGGACCCTCAAGTGGGTTTATAACATCGGGCTTACATTCAGCCTCAACAACTTCGTGTTCAAGCACACAGTTACAATCAGTGAATTACAAGGATTAATTCAAAGCAATCAATCTAGCCGGTGCTTCACTCTTCCTCTCTCAAATGTGAGTTGTCACCGCTTCCTCACTAACCATAATCCCTAACTTGCCGCGTCTCACACCTTCCTAACACTGCCTCAATTTTCTCTCCAACACTGCCCAATCGCCCTCTTCCTCATGACTTGCTGATGTTGTACTCGAAACCCTAGCACACGTCTTCGCTTATATAGGACTGTTCAGGCAATTACTAGTACACCCCTTGATTTCAGTATCCAGTAACTTGCACCTGCTACCAACGATGTCTCTCAAAACGATGAGCTGCCAAAGCACTCCGAAACGATGTCGCCCAGGAGCTCAACACCTAACTTCCTCTCCATAAAAACATCCCTGGTTCAAACCAGAACCAGCTCCAGCACCCATTACCATTGCTTGGTCAGTAGCTTGAGCACTAGCAACGATGAGTTTTTTTTTTTTTTTTTTTTTGATGAGAAGCAACGACCTAGCAAAACTAACGCATATGATTGATCAAGGTTGATTTTGCTAATCGTACATATCCAACGCACCTTTTGAAAAAATAGCTAACAGACTATTTGTTTTTGAGAATTTTAAGGTGATATTATATTATGCAAAGAAAATAAGGTGATCAAGCCATCTCTTTTCAGAGAGTTGGACCGAAGTGTGCAAGTGGTCTGTAGTCAGAGTGTGATAGGTGGATTGGTAAGTATCGGTTACATAAGAAGACTTGACTATTACCGGAGATTAAAGTTTCCTAAGGTTATTCTGTGAGCCAAAAGATTCAAATAGAGGTTGCTCCACCCGAGCTGTTGAGATCTGGGAATGTAGTTACTGATCTCAACTTTTCCAATATCACTCTTTCTTGTTTGATATCTAAGAGCGCACAGTTAAGTCACTTTTCATCAGAGATCAAAGCGCCAAATATAATTTGAAGAATCAAAAAAGCAATGCTAAACGGTGCTAGCTATCTTTGTCTATCAAGTATCAACTTTCTGACAGGATAAGCTGCGCCATGAGTACCCATTACAAGAAAAATGCACTAACTGTGCCTAACCTGTTCATAGGCACGGAAGTCCTCATACGACAATAACTCAATCACAGAAGGAGAATGCATGTAAGTTATAGAAGATAAAAGGATACATTCTTCATCGGGGAATTCAGTGAAATTGGAATGCAAGGCATTCCCAACACTATCCACCACAGCTGACGTAGTCATGGATGATTCAATACATAAAATTGCTGTAATAGCATCTAAGCGCGTAACTTCATTTCTGAACATTAACCTTGCATGAGCTGCAACATTTCAGTAGGCTGATGTCAAGGTAATATTGAAATCTATACAATATCCTGGTACGAGAGCAATCAACAGCATACCTTGAGCTAGCCGAATCAAACTTTCAAGCATACGCACAGTCGTTCGTGCTGTAAAAAATTAGGCTTAGCAACTAAAGACACTTTACATAAAGTCCGACTAACAATGGCAGAAAACTAATAACCTGCATTTTGAATGGCTGTTCTCCTTTGAAGCTGATAATAACATGAAATGACATTCTCAGCTTCCTTCGTAAGAACTGGCTTGAAATATCTTTTCACGAAATGAATATACCTGCATGTCTCTTTTATTCAGAGTATTTTTTTTTGAAGAAACTGAAGTCCGAATGAATACTACAAACACTAGCTAGACATACAACAACGAGTGCAGGAAAATCAAGTTTGCTTCTCTGTAATATATCTTCCCTATTGTACCGTACAGCATTCGCTGATTAAACTCAACAAGCATATCGCCCTGGGCCTACTTCATTAAGTTTCAGACTGCAGGAAACTAAGTGTCTTTCAAAGGAAAAAAGAAAAGAAAAGGAAAAGTAACTTATAAGTACCCTTACTCAATAATCAC
The DNA here is from genome assembly GCA_035048345.1 of Echeveria elegans. NCBI lineage: Eukaryota > Viridiplantae > Streptophyta > Magnoliopsida > Saxifragales > Crassulaceae > Echeveria > Echeveria elegans. The sequence goes on along the minus strand of JAWWMW010000359.1, from coordinate 13,533 downwards.
ATACAGTAATGTTTGAAGAAAGAAAGAAAAAGAAGAACAGTGAGTGTGCCTATCATAAAACGTATTCTCTTGAGAGAAAAATTAACAGCGAGAATATGTTGTTCTGGGTTGGCTATTTTGATGATTTTAATCTTCAGGGCTAAAGCTAAAAACAGAATGCAACTCGTTTCAAAAGTTCTAAGCAAAGTTTCTCAAGCACTGACATCACTGATATTTATGAGGCCCCCAATTTTTTTTCATTTGTTAAAATCAATGCTATTAATATTCTCCAAGCTAACGGAGGCAACGCCTAAAAGATAAAGCACTGAGAAGTAAGAACACACATTTAAAACATATTTTAACTATCAGAACAAAGATGTTTACCTCCTCAACATAGGAAGTGGCCAGGTTTTTATTAGTTCTTCATCGTTTTTACTGTTGGCTGATTCCCCTTGCTGATCAATACAACTTCAACTTCAAACCAATTGGTTACAGGATAACTATTAATCAATTTGAGCCCATAGTTATCAGTTACCTCTGCTAGAATATGAGATGAAACAACTGCATCCCATTCTGGGTTCTTGGTATCCAACAGGACAAGGACAATGTCAAATCTACTCAACAGGGGTCCTGATAGAGTTGTGTTGACAGAAAGAGCTGCATAGACAAAATAGATATAAACTGTGCGGTGTACACTAGATGAAAGGGATAACCTGTTGGAGTATAAGTAAAGTATGCAAATGAAGATTAATGGATGTAGTACATTGATTAGGATCATATTGTCCTTTAGGATTCGTGGCGCCGAACACAATTGTCTTAGTGCTAAGAGTTGTAACTAAGCCAGCCTGCATTACAAATAGAGTACATGATTGAGCAACAGCTTCAGTGACAAATGTCATAAATCATTATGATTAGTTCGCTCCTACCTTGGCAACACTTATAGTTTGCTGCTCCATTGCTTCGTGTATTGTAGCTCTGTCGTGCTCCCTCATGCTGTAAAATATAACATTAATAACGTATGAAAGGGTACACAGTATATGAAATGATGGAGAGATTTTTTTGCTGACTACTTTCCAGCACTATGAATATTTACCTTCACTGAACCTGAAAGGCACATCAATGAATATTTGCACAACAATGTCAACTACACTTATATAATTTTCTAAGCTGATTCAAGTCACATAGTACATTTTTTGAGAAAGATAACAATCTTATAGATCTCAACCAGCTCATTTTCAAAATACCTGTCAAATTCATCAATACAACAAAGTCCACCATCAGCCAATACAAGTGCCCCAGCTTCAAGCATCCATTCCCCTGAACATTCGGCAACTTGAGTACTTGCGCGCGTAACATCAAGATTTCGTAGTCATTAGCATAAAAGTTGTAAGAGATGCACCTCCATCCTTTACCGCAGTAACAGTTAGACCAGCACTGGTGCTACCTAGTCCTGTTGTTATAACAGATCTATTGCTCAATTTGGCAGCAAATTTTAGAAATTGAGATTTTCCGGTCCCTGTGAGGGGCCAGTTGTTAAGCTTAAGCTTGATAAATAAGTAGTGCACGCTTTGTTAATCACAGTACAGTATAAAGTAAAATGATGGATTCGAATTTCTCCATAATTTAATTTATACTAGTTTTCAAACAAAATCCTGAATGCTGTAGTTTTATTCCACCACATGCTGCTAAACATGGAAGAAAAAATGTGAACAGTACCTGGGTCACCTACGAGAAGCAAATGGGACTCCCCTCTGATTTTTGTTCCAGAAGCATCCACATGTTGCACACCGCCAATAAGCGTCAATGCAACTAAAGTCATAAAACAAATGGCACTGACTATCAGTCAACAACTTAGCAATGGGCCACAAACTGACGAACTTAAAAAGAGGAATACAGATACAGCAGACTGTATATCTCGAACCTCGATTACTTGTAAAAGGTAAAAACCTCCAGAAAATGTACCCAACCTGCTAGTTTCACTGTGAACAGTCCAAACACTTGAGGGCATACAGCCTGTAAAATCAGGTTTCTTCCTGTAAACAACACTGGAAGCCATTAGAATGCAACCAATATCTAGTGTATGAGATATTCATTAGCTTAAAAGTAAAAAGAATACTAAGACTGCGAAAAATGCATGAAAATAAACAATAATCTTTCCATACATGGTTAACGAACATGAATTGATACATCAATAACTGAGTCACACCTTTCAAAGGCGTATCTTTATAGGCTGACCAGAACTGCTTGAACTTCATCAAAACATCATCAGGAACTTCAGCTTCTAACTTCTGTTCATTTGTTCTCCTAAAATAGCAGATTTTCACCAATGCAAAGCCACCGTCACGGTGTTTCTCAATAAAATAACATTTTATAGAGTGATGCTCTGTTACAGACGCATCAATAGGTTTTTACTGACGACAATATCCTCCCAGCGAAAGAGAAGATAAAGATAAACTGTCTTCCTAAAACTGTCATCTTCAGCAGCTAAATGCATTTTTATTCTTTTCCCACAATCCAAATGATGATCTAACTAATGTCACCACTAGATGACGGAAGATAGAATCCCGCTACAAGTACATGGTCATTTACAATAACAAATAAACCTTGAGAGAAGAAGTTGTGTGTAACAACCTCACATCGTTAGCAACTAACACCGGCTCAAGATCACAACGAACATCCTTCAGATCAGGAGACCACTTTGCAGTCAAATATCCAGTAACAATTACCTCATCTATACATTTAAAAAACAAACAATAATATAAAAACACTGAGGAAAACAGTCCAAAAGTGAGTCCATAACCCAGACATGTACCTCCAGCTTTAGCTTTGTCAACAAGATCATCCTTCAAAATGACACACACTGAACGAGGGATAGCCCCAACATCCAATGCTTGAGAGCTTTCTTGAATTTTGATTTCTTGGTAGTCATGACGAATTATACTTCCTTCAACAATCCTTAAACTAGTTCCTGTACACCTCTATCAAACATTGTGGTGATAAGATATTAGACTGATTTCCATAAAAAAGACGATGATCCCGCAGATGCACAAATACGAAGTCTTCAAAGGAATTGTCCATGCGCAGAGGTAAAAGATAAAAAAAACTACACTATGCCAACAGTTTCCATACTAGCAATTCATTATTTTTGCTCATCTGTCATGACACAGCCAAATTCAAGGAAACTATAAATGATGAACCTGAGATGGACATGTAGGTGGGAGAACAATTGTGTTCCTTGCTTCTAACTCAGGGTAGACAGGAAAGCTAGGCCAAAAAAAGAGGAAACTAGTTAACTGGTGACAGGATAAGCTAATGTCGATCGTAGAATGCCTTTCAAAGAAATACACCGCCTCAGTCGTGACAGCTTAAATATCAATAACTTTTTGAAGAGCAAATACATTGGCTTTTTTCCCTCAATGGAAGTAAATGTGCATTGGGTTATTCCAATTTTATGGTTTAGTAACACTGATACTGAATAGACAGGTAGACAGTAGTTTGATCTACAATTCTACATGACAGAATAATCAACTCAAAAGAATTAAGTGAATCAAGTTATTATTTAAACTCTGACAGAACAACTGCATTGAAAAAAGAAACATAAAAAGTGAAACAAATGAAGTTGCAGGAGGGAAGCAAATACCTCTCTCTGCATGTGGCACACTGGTATAGTCTTTCCCCCTCCATCATCTTAACCATTCCCGATCGAATGACAGTTCCTTTCAGAAGCAAAAGTACACCATGATGCTTAAATCTCACCTTCCCAATGCTCGGACTATTCTCTTCACACAGCAAAATCCATAACAATCAGCAACTAAAAACAGTCCCTCACAAAACTAAAACAAGAAATCACAACTTACACGCACCAGGAAACTCCATCGCAGAGCCCGTAACATTGACACGGACGTGAATGTAACTCTTCTTTATCGCATTTTGCCAGCCTTTTAAATCCTTAAGCATAATATCCTGAAACAAAACAAACACAATCATCTCTCAAAGCCATCGTCATCATCACCAACAAGACCTCAAGCTACAAATCAGTACACAAAAATACAACAGATACCTGGACCGAAACAGCAGCCTCATCAAACAACCGCAGTGACCTAACGGGATTGTAGTAAACATGATGCGCTAGATCTCGGTCGTAGTCCAGAAGAACCGCGAAGCTGCAATCGAACAAGTATCAAAACTCATTAAAACAAATTGGATAAGAAGAGAATAAGAGACGAAATTGGGAAGTGAGGATTTTTACGTACGAGATTTCGAGAGGATAGTGGAGGCGAGGGTCCGGAGAGAGGATGATGGCGCGAAGCTGTTCGCTGTGGGTGGGGACGCTGCGGAGAAATTCGGCGAACGCTTCCTTGATTGGGGTTGCCGCGTCGTCTTCATCCGTCATTGTTTTTCGCCTCTACCTTCGCGGAAAGTTGATAGATTTTTTACTGAAGTCACGAGTTACTGGTTTTGGCGGGAGACGGGGGGAAGCATCTATGGGTCTTTGTGATAGATAATAGCTGGTGGTTATCTGAGCTTTTCTTTGTATTCCAGTCTGAAAAGATGTAAGGGAGAGACTAGGACTAGGAGAGTGAATTCAGAAAACATTGAACAGGAAAGTAAAATGGCCAGATGAAACATCAGAGGAAAGAACGAAAATCAGCCACAATATAATCTTCCTGACACATGTACGCCATTACACCTTAAAGCATGAATTTTAAGCATATGGAGGATAAGTTCCATCTTGAAGTAGAAGTGATAGATTCACCAAAACCAATTCACACTCACCATTGCAATGCCTTCCACTAATGACACCACACATCTGAAGCAACTCTTGTGATCAAAATGGAATATATCACCACACAGTGAGCTGGGCAGGATACTTGAGCAGCAACAAAGTTACAAGAAAAATGAGAGTTTTTTGGGGAATGGCAGTGTTCTTATAGAGACGTCGTCTCATCACCATAGGTAGGAATTCAAAGACTTCACAGAATACACTAAGGAATACATGATGGAGGATAATGGAATGAAAAAAGAAGGAAAAAAAAAACTCTTGTTCACAAATCAAGATGACATTCTGGAAATGAAATCACACCGATGGGGACCCAAAGACTCCACTCCAATCAACAAGAAATGGACAAGGCATACAATACTTATGACATCGTAGAAAGCCACAGCCGCTTCACCATTACTCATCACCTTTGGATGCATCCTTGATCTCAGTATCATCATCCTGCAATAAAACATTGTGAGATTATTACAATCAACTACAAAATATTGATATGTGGTATGCGCTAAAATAACAACATAAAACAAGGAAAATTTATAGCAATGCACCTGCACATCAGAGGTCCAGAGAGTGAGATTGTCACGCAGAAGCTGCATGATCAGAGTACTGTCCTTGTATGACTCCTCGCCAAGTGAGTCCAGCTCTGAGATAGCTTGGTCAAAAGCCTAATCAAATAAGAGGAACATAACCACCAGATATTAGTCTATGCCCCGGTGCGAGTGCAATTGCAACACAGGAATGTTGTCAGCATCAAGAGACAAATCAACATGACCATCACACATCTAATACAATTCGACTATCTCACCATCAACTTCATCGAAGCTGATTACAGTAACGAAGAAAGACAGCCCAACACAAAATGATACATTTAGCTAATAAATAGTTTACCTCCTTTGCAAGGCTGCAGGCCCTGTCAGGGGAGTTCAGAATCTCATAATAAAACACTGAGAAGTTCAGAGCAAGCCCAAGACGGATCGGGTGAGTTGGTGCCAGATCCGCATTAGCAATCTCCTGCAACATGGCGTTGCAAACAATAAATAATTAAATCACCTCAACTACTAACATCACATAGAAATCTATCACCATTTAAAGGTTTATAAAACATCAACTCCAATCAACATCATCCACTGGACACAAAAATAGCAACTTAGATCATCCAATCAAAAGTGAGTATGGCAAAACGATTCCTAACAACAGATCCATCCACTTCAAGCGAAATAGAGAAATCTAAGGACAGATCAAAGGCAAAACTCAGACCTGAGCAGCCTTGTAGGCATTAAGAGTATTCTCAGCAGCCTCCTTCCTCTCATCGCCAGTCTTAAA
>JAWWMW010000357.1:0-10260 GCA_035048345.1 Echeveria elegans | reverse complement strand
TCATATTTTTAATAGTTGATTGGTGGGGTGCATTCGGTGGTGGGAATGTTGAGCTTGCACTGTTTGCAAAAAGAATTGTAGGCCTTTGCTGTTCGTCGTCTGGTTGTGAACGCAACTGGAGTACTTTTGAATTTGTGAGCATTTCTTTTACTTATAATAAATGTTTTGATTGTGATTGTGTGTTACTAATATCTGTTTTCTCTAGATTCACACTAAGAAGCGGAACAGGTTAGAGCATCAACGTTTAAATGATTTGGTGTATGTACAATACAATCGGAAGATTGCTACAAGATTCCAAAAACGACGGGAGGAAGGTAGAAATTTTAATCCACTAATCCTTGAGGATTTTCAGTGGGATAATGAGTGGGTCAATGGTGACATTATCGATGATAGTGATAGAGACCTATGGAATGCTGTAGATATAGCATCGAATGCCACACAAGGCATTGAAAATCGCCGTAACAATAGAAGAGGTGAAACTTTAGGTAATAGCTCATCTTCCCAGCCTGTTGACTCAAATGATATAGAGATGGAAGACAATGAAGTTACGTTGAATGATGATGAGGATGTTGAGGATGATTATGGTTGCTCGGATATTGCACCTACTCATGAAGATGACGAGCTCGAGACAAATGAAGTTGACCTTGATGATCTCATTTAGTGATATTTTCATTTTGATTGAATTGGTTTTTGTTGAATTTTGTACTGAAAATATGATCTATTTTGAAGTTTGAGAACTGGTATTAGATTCATAAGGTGTTAGTAGTACGTCTATGCAGCAATATATATAATATTTGGTACATTTTCATATCAGCGACTAGTCAGCGACTAGTCAACGACTCGACTAGAAAACTCTTCGGCGACTCGACTCGACTTGTCGACTTAACAACCATGGTGGTAGGTGGTAGTGGTGGCCGGAAGTGGTGGTGGCGGTGTGGTGTAGATTGGTTCAATTGAGTGTTTAATTGGATATAGATTGATTCAATTTAGTGTTTGTGTAATAAAAAAAATTTTGAAAAAAAATTCCAAACCAACCTTAAGGTTTGAGTTTTGAAAAAAAAAATTGAAGTTAAAATGAATGAAAAAGTTGTTAAAAAAGTTAATTCAAAACCAAACTCAAAACAATCTCAAAATTTTTTCATAGTTTGTTTATAAACAGGGGCTTAATCTTCCCAATGTCTTTCATTTCGAACTCTTTCTTCAGATTAGAGATTGCTTTCAAAATATTTAGATCATCAACATCGACAACAATAATTACGGATCCGGATGATGTTTTCTTAATAAAGATGCATGAACATAGAGGTTAATTGACATAACTCTTTTGTATAAATAATTACTCAATCTTGTGTACCACATGCGCTCGAATTATTTTAATATGTACAAGGATCTTTCCAAATTCATAGAATACATTTCTCTAGGTTTAGACTGTTGCATTAAGCATCTTGAAACCTTCCACAATTATTTTCATGTAAATGTCTGTATCCAGTTTTCCATATAAATAAGCTGTAACAACATCCATGAGATTCATATTAGAGTTTTTCATGAACTGCTAAACTTATCAAGTACCTGAACATAATTCCATGCATGATAGGAGATAACGCTTCCTCAAATCAATACCGGACCTTTGAGAAAAACCTTGTGCAACAAAGCTATCACACAATCTCATTTTTCTCATTTCTCTTTCGTACGAATACCCTTTTGTACCAAACGGGTCTCACATTATTGGACGTGAGTATTACAGGTCCGAAAACTTTTTTCTTATTAAACGAGTCTAGTTTAATTCAAACTGCCTTTTTCCATTCGATCCTATCAGGTCGATTTTTACATTCGGTAATCGAACGTGGCTCTTGATCTCCATCATTTTCATTCATGAAATTACATGTCAAGTTAAAAGAGAATACATCATCAATGCTCTCGTTTCGATCCATATAATGTATGTGTTAACATAATTAATCGAAATTTCTTTATTTTCCTCCTTCTGTAATTCTTGAGGAATTTGTTTCTACATCATATAGTTATCTCATTTATCCTCCGTTCTAACTTTGAGAGATTTTTATTCTTAAAATCGTATGGTCGTCCACGCTTTGGGCATGCTATGATTTCATGGCTCACTTTGTTTTCAAAATTTTATTTTGGAATTTCTATTTGAACTGAGCGTTCATGGCTGATATATGAGATTTTGTCCCTCTCTTTGTATCGGTAAAATCATCAGGAAGTCGATTTGCCATTTTGTGAATGTAAAAAAATTTCACCTCGTCTTTCACTTGTGTAAAGATCAATGTACTAATGTTGATACAACCAACTAACATCATTTTTCATATGTTTTCTTTATTCTCATAATGAGGGAAAAATTTTCTCATTAAAATGGAATCAGCAAACGTGCTGTGAAAATAGTACCAGTTTGCAGTTCAAGAAATTTAACAATGGATAATTTTTCAAAATCAACATAGATCTCGAGACTTCTTTATGGTCTCATCTTTGTTCTTTGAGGTGGTGCGATAGACACGTAATTGACACAATCAAAAATCCTCAGATAGGATATATTTGACATTTGATCGAACGCATGCTGCATTGGTGAGTGACCATTATATGCACTTGATCTAATGCGAATTAATATCGCAACATGTAATTTTATGTGACCCCACACTGTGAAAAACATTGTTATCATTACTAGTGGTCTAGCAATAAGGTGAATGCGTTTGTTTAATGATTTAGCAAGACCGTTTTGCGTGTGAATGTGGGCGACAGAATGTTAAACACTTATTCCAACTAATATACAATAATCATCAAATGTCTGCGATGTGAATTCACCGGTATAATCAAGTCTAATTTTTTTATTATGTGATCAGAAAAACTGTGCTCGTAACTTGATTATCTGAGCAAATAATCTACCAAATGTTACATTTTGGGTTGATAATAAACACATATGTGACCATTTACTTGAGGGAGCTATTAATACCATAAACTATAAAAAATGGTCCATTTTAAAACTTACAAAAATTAAGCAAGAAAAATTCATAAGATAGCTAGTTGATAAAAGGCCTAGCTTTAATTCATAACTTACACATAAAAGAAAGACACTGAAACAGGCATCGATAAGGAAAACAACAGGCAAACATAAGATCATTTCAATTCATTCCATCAGGGATTACAACATCTTATTTTACAATATCCAATCCATTTTATCGTAATCATAAAGTGGTTCATCCAGGCACACTGGGAATATCAGATCTGTCTGTTATTGAAATTCCCTTTTAGGCTGTTCCATAATTTACTAAGCTTAGCCACAATGAGGAACTCATTTGCCGGTATTTCATTCACATATTATCGGAGGAATGTCATAAATCTTGTTCTTTCCTTTCTGGATGAATCATTAATTTTCTTGAGTGTCTCGATAAGACTTATAAGTCGTAAATATATTTCAATGTACATCTACCATGCCATATAATTTTTGCCTGAGATCTCAGAGGTTGAATTCAAAACTAATGATGTTGTTCATGATGATAACTTGTGAAAAGAGCGAAATTTTATTAGATTAATAGAGTAGTACATAAAAATCTAATAGAACAATAAAGACAAAAAATAACAACAGTCCACTTGTAAAATTACAAAAAAATAAAACTCATTTGGTGAGAGGTCTCCGGAATTGACACAATTGATCATGATACCAATCAAGACAGTGTCCGGAATTAAAACAGGAAGAAACATTTATCTTCTTGAAATTTTAGAGTAAAAAATATGAGTAGAAGTTGAATTTTTATGTGTGTACAGTATAATTTGGTAAATTTGATTTTATAAGAAAAAATAGAGCCGTTTGTGGGAAATAAAGTTGTTTGGTGTTTACTAACATTGAATAAATTAAATGTTAGTGTTAATTTAGTCATGTTATTGAATGAATAAATAAACAAACAAATAAATAAATCATATAAGCATGTAGTTAGTTTAGAGAAAATAAATAATTTAACAGTTAAGATTAAACGATTAACTAATCAGTTGTAAATCACATCTTTTAAAACAACAGTTAATAACATGCTTTCTGTGATTTATACATTGATTTAATAAATTAATGTGTAAATCACATCGTTTTACTTTAAATGATAATCCGCCAATGCAGTAATTCAATATTATACACTTAAATATAAACATAAAAGTTCAAGTAACGATGTAAATCACATCGTTTTACTATTAGAGATAATTCGTCAATATAATAATTTGATACTATACACGAATAAAAATATAAACATAAAAGTTAAAATAACAGTATAAATCACATCATTTTCCTATAAGGCTAATCCGTCAATATAGTAATTCGATAATATATAAGCACAAATATATAAACATAAAAATTAAAATAACTACAACTCATTTGGGTACAAAGTCGTGCTGATAATGTCTTATAAATACCTTAGAAAATTTGAAAATTTCTAGGGACTTACTAGTATTCGAAAGGTACTGAAGAGCAATTAAGAGAGGAGGAAATCTAACTTTCTAAATGCTCATGGGCTCTGCACCAGCAGCATTGAGTAGATCAAGAAGCGAAGTTTGACCTTCCAGCTCCTCATGCCATAGGGGTAGCTCGTCGCCTGGGTAGAAGTTCTTTGTCACTCCCTCGGAATTAATCTGCATGAATTGATAGTAAAGCACCAACAAGTGATTAGTCGAATAGAATTCCTTATATAGATGAGCCTCCAACGTTTAGATGTAACTTACCAAAACAGTACGAACAACACCACCACTCGCACCATCCCTAGCAATGGCAAGAGAAACAGCCTTGACCACCAGTTTCTACCAAGAAGAGAGTGCATCAACATTAACAGTAACACACGATGTTCCCAAAAAGGAGTTAACACACAACACCTTATTCTAATAAGATTACTTACGCACACAGATAAACAAAGAAAACACACCTCGGCTTCATCTCTTGTCATTCCCTCCTTCCAGGCTTGATCGAAGAAACCATACAAGTAACTATAACCAGATCCTGATATACACTAAGATTAATCAGAAACCAGATAGTCTCATGATATGCTAACGAATTGTCTCAAATGTGTTCCGAGTCGCACACCGCCATATATGAGAAATATACATGTCCTGTGTTTATGTTAAACTGGGCTTGGAGGTGCTTGTTGTTGACACATATAACTGGTTAATTGCATTAGATTATCAAAAGATAGCAATTTCACAGTTATAGGGCTGGTTTTCATTGTTGTTGTTAGTTGCTATGCGGTTTTTGTTTCGCTATTCTGTCCTGAAGAATGGTGTATTGCACATCTTTGACAACTGATAGGTTAGCTAGCCACAAGTCCACAACGTATGTGTCCTTTCCCATACGGAAGTTCATGAACATGTGAGAGATCAGACCTAACAGACTGAAGAAAATATTAGGAATACCAGTGCAAGTTTATAGTTTTTAGGAGAACAAAGTATAAAGAGAGTTCTTACAGTAACACCATTTACTAAGCATTGTCAACCAAACAAACACTCCCATTGCAGCAGCACAAGGATATGGTAATGTACAGTTATTTTTTTAAATCAAAAGAGATAACTTTAGTTAAGAGGGGATAAAATTGTTCAAATCTACAGTCTTCAAAGCAACTTTGATGAAGAAATGCACTTACCGCCAATAGCAAAAGGTTGTTCAATGAGTGTGCCACCTAGAGGAACACCATAAATTTTGCCTCCTTCATATTTATCCCATCCACCCACGATCATTCCAGTTTGAAGCATATTCTGCAAAGAGCAAGAAAACACATATCTTAGGGAGGCTTAATGACAGTCGTACGCCAAAAGGAGAAGAGTATCCTGGCAATAGAAAAACAAATGCTGTCAAAATAAAATGTCCAACGACTACAAAAACTTTGAGTGTTGCCTCTGAACACAATAAGGGAATGAAAGCATTAATAATAGAGTAACAGATAATGATAGACACTCATATGAACTCACATAATGCCTATCTATATATATAATAGAATATCTAGAATAGTGAACCACACATGTAGCGACGAAAAATAGAAATAAGATTAAACTGGAATAAGGAAAAATAAGAATAGGAATAAAAATAAGCATAAACTGGAATAAGGAAAAATAGGAATAAGCCTAAACTGGAATAAGAAAAAATAGGAATAACAATAAGCATAAATCGGAATAAGGAAAAATAGGAATAAGACAAAATTGGAATAAGATAAAATATGAATATGACAAAAAAAATAAAAATACTCATTTAAATTTGGCCCGCACGACACCAAAAATTGGTCGATCGAGTCCCGCTCTTATTTGACCGATTCGATTGCGCATCCGGAACGATGACGGTACATTAGTAGAAAGAATAATAACAAACCTTGTTATTGTATGAAAGCAATCTGACAAGGTTAGCAGCAGCTTTGACAGTTGCAGGCTGGCCCAACTGAATCCTACAGTAATGTAAAAAGTGATTGAATCAAGTTAGGATCGGGTAACAATGAATATCTGCTTCACTTCACAACCTCATCAAACACTAGCTAGTTACAAGACGATAACTATTAAGTCTATAAGAAAGCTGATGCTGATCAGATTAAAAAAAGAGTAACTTCCCCAGCGGTCCCCGAAATTCGCCTTATTAGCATAGTTGTTGGATCGGTCAATTAAGCGTGATTAATCGTCCAAAGCGCCATATTAGCATAGGACAGGGTCGAATTGAAAACTTCACCAAATCGTCTGATTTTCTCGCTCAAACCTCGCTTAATCGAGACAATCGACGATTCGTCGATTAATCGGCGAATCGTTCGATTCGCGAATGTGGTAATTAATGAAACGGGTTGAATTTGATTAAATAATTAGAAAGGTTTAATTGAGCGACCAATTAACCCTAAGCGACCGCGGCAGTGCAACGCGAAGAACGACGACCGACGAGCAAAGACCGACGACGACGAGCTTACGAGCCACGACGATCGATTTGTGAGGTGAGTTTTCAAAAAAAAAATCAATTTTTTAATCAGCAACAGTGCCAGCAACATCATATATTATTACTATTTCAGTACTGAAACAGATCCGTTTTATTATTTTTCATCAGCAACATTAGATGGCTACATCCAAATCAAATGAAGATTATGATCCATCCAAAGACCCAAGCCGAAAGGCTAAAAATATGATGCAAGAGTGTGACCAAATATGCTCAAATATGATGTAACAATGTGTCTAAATATGAAATATAAATTATATATATGAAATATAAATTATATATAAATAAAATGTCGTTGCTTCGGCTCACTTCATCGCTTCAACAACTATGCATATTAACAAATTCGGTCCCTAATTAGCATATTCGATCCCTGCCGTTATGTTTGTCCGTGAAAATTAATATTTTTTCAGTTAAATGACCTAAATACCCTCTGACCTAATTAACATGTTTCAAGGAAAACTTAACTCGTTTCAAACAATTTGCGGCGCGACAACGACCTAACCCTGACAAATTCGAAGTGTCGGTAGAACGACTGGACGACGACGGGAACAGAATTGGAACGTCGGGATCTGAAATGATGACAGCGGATGCGGCGGGCAATTACAATTAATTAGGTTACACACAAGCTGAGGGTAAATATAACTTGTGACTGCCCCGCCGCACCCACTGTTATCGTTCATATCTCGGCGTTCTGAGTCCGTTCCTGTCGTCATCCCGCCGTTCTACCGACACTCTGAATGCATCAGGGTTAGGTCATCATCACGTGTCGTCGCGCCGCAGATTGATTGAAACAAGTTAAGTTTACACTGAAACATGTTAATTAGGTCAGATGGTATTTAGGTCATTTAACTGAAAAAAATGTTATTTTTTACGGACAAACATAACGCCAGGGATCGAATATGCTAATTTTGAAAATATGGGGACCAAGTTTGCTAATATGGCAAACATCCGAGACCACGGGAGAAATTACCCGAAAAAAACATGCCACAACCAATTTATTTAACAGTAGATACTCACGTGTGTTGATGCAGAAAATATCTGACATAATCAGACACCACCTGCGAATCTGCAGCCTAAAAAATAAATACAATAAACACAAGTTTAGCTACAGGCAGAGATAGTTACTCTGGTTCTAAATGTTGTTCAAGGGCAGAATAAGCATACCGATCCGGAACGACAAACATAGACATTATCCGTGAGCTGTGTGATCTTATCCGAAGCCCTATTCGCCACATACACACCTATGAAGCAAACATAAAAAAAAATCAAACCCTAGGAAAAAAATTAAACTAACCCTCAGGACATCAGAATATTAAACTAATCAGTCTAATTCATACATAATCAAATAACAAGCGAAAAAGGAAGCGTAAATTGAAAAAGGTTACCAGTGCTGGTCCTGGAATCAGCGCCAAGAACGACACCGCCGTCGTAGGTAACTCCGATGATGGTGGTTCCCATGGAGTGAGGGGCGTTCAGATTCATGTTCATATCCATGTCGATCGATTCAAGAAGGGTTCAGCCAGCAACTCACTAAGCACGACTCGATTCGACGCAAATTAGCAGATATTGATTTGGAGCGATGGAAGGAGTTATCTTTCTGCTTGCCCAAGCCGCTTGCTTGACACTGTACGATCATTAATGGGCCGACTTAAATGGGCTTCATTCCGTGTTTCTGAAACACGCCGTTTCGACGCTTACTGCTAGTCCGTGTCCATGTCCGACTTGTCGCAATGCTGAAATCGATGAGGAATTCCTGGTTCACGCTCAAACTGTGTTTTCTTTTTGGAGTAAATTAGTTTATTCGTGAAATTTAAATATTAATATTTTTATTTAAATATTTAATTTTAAACATCTTCTATTCGTCACTTTTTTAAAAGTTATCACCTCCAACTAAATGCCAATTTTAAAAAAAACTTTTAAAAATTTAAAACTTTTAAAAATCGATAAGCGAAATGCAACCCTTTAGTAACACTTTTGATAAAAAATTATGCATTAAAAATAATTTTGTATAACTTTAATTTTATATTTTAAATATTTATCAAAATATAAACAAAATTTCCAATAGTTTGTCATTGTGATTGATACGTCTCTGAATTTTTACAAATGTTTTAAAGTTTATTTGTTATTTTTAAATATAAATATTTCACAAAGCTTGAAGTTCTCATCGTATATATATAATCATAGCAAACAAAATTAAAAAAATTTGTTAAAAATTTAGAGTCATACAAAATCAAAATGACAAACTATTGAACATTTAGTTTATGTGTTATATTTTTTAAAATATTTAAAATATCAAATTAAATTTATACAAAAATAATCTTAATGCATAATTTTTTTATCAAAATTTTATTAAATGGTTGCATTTTGCTTATTGGTTTTACGAAGTTTTGAATTTTAAAAAAAATTAATATTTTTTAAGGTTTTTCTAAAGTTGACATTTGATTAGAGGTGACAACCTCCAGAAAAATAACGAATATGAGGTGTTTAAATCCAAATGTTTAAATAAGGGGTGTTAATGTCTATATTTTGCGAATAAAAGATGTTTAAAACTAATTTACTCTTCTTTTTAACTTCACGGTTGGTATGTTGAAAAAATGAAAGGCTTATGTGGAGCATAATTTTAAATTTCTGTTTATTCTTTTTTTAATTTAAGTTTTCTATAAGTGGATACAAAAAGTACATGATCACCATTACCTACAAGTCTAGTATCAAGTACATAGTATCTTTTTATAAACATCCACGCCTACAAGCGGCAGGAACACTTCCTCAATAAAGTGACAAGAAAGGAACACTCCCTCACATAATTGTGGGGAGAATGTCATTGGTGGGGTTTGAACCCTTAATTTTGTGAATAACAAGGCAACAACCACTAGTGGTGGCCACCAAATTTCGATTTATTCAAGTATAATTTTAATGTTTTCTTTCGTTTAACTAATTTCAATATCCTAATTATTTTTAGGGGCAATTACATAAAAAGACCTCTATCTGTACCACTTTTTCCATATGACACCCCTCCGTTTTGTTTTCACACTTAAACACCTTCATGTTTTTGCCGTTTCAATAAGACACCCTTCGTTATTTTCAAAACTTCGGGAGTCAGATAAAAAATGCAGAAAATACAATCCAATCCCTCATCTTCCTCTTCCTCCACCACCACCCCCTCCACCATTTGATGGTGGAGGCAGGGGCGGAGCCAGGAATTTTCTGGCGAGGGGGTGGAAATAGAAGGGGGTTCGGGGGCAGCGCCACTGAATTTTTTTTCGGACGGTACAAGTTAATAGATGATTCAGTTCCAAAAAAATCAAGAAAATGAGAGGAAATGT
>JAWWMW010000355.1:0-14650 GCA_035048345.1 Echeveria elegans | reverse complement strand
ACCCGTGTGATCTATTTAAATTTTAATTTTTAATGGGCCGGAATGATATGGTTTGTGTTCTGTGAAAATTTAAACGGATTCGTGTGGGCTGTGAAAATTTAAACGGATTCGTGTGATCTATTTAAATTTTAATTTTAATTTTTAATGGGCCGTAATGATATGGTTTGTTCCATAATTAATGAGGAAGGGAGAGGATGACATGGTAAACAATTAATGAGGGAGGGGAGAGATATTTTTGACAATACATTATTCACCATGCAATTAATGATCTGTATCCGTATTCTATTATATATTAGATTATTATTTAAATTTAAAATAATAAATAAATTTAATCACAACCGTCAAATCTAAACAACATCCATTCAAATAGGATCTCATACCTAGAATCCCCAATTAGGGCATTTGGTCATTTCGTTCAAATCCAGACCCAATTTCGTAATTTCCCGCCACACACAAAAAATATTTAAAAGAAAGAAAAAAACCCTCAATGAAAAACTTCTCCACAATTTCAGGGGCAACAAATTCAACCCAAAACCACCCTCCGCTTCCTTCCGGTCAACTCCCCAAAACCCTAACGACGTCCTCCGTCGCACGGACTCCTCGATTCACTGTTTCCAACCTTTGCTTAGGGTCCATTTTTTTCGACATGTGAGTTTTAATTCGTCAATTTCAATCCGCTTGAGTTTCTAGGGTTTTGAATTTTTTCTTTCTCGGTATTTTGTGTCAGATTTGTTTGTTGATTATGCGGTTAGGTTACATTTTTGTGTCTGTTTGTGTTTCGATTGATTTGTGATTTTAGAGATGTTTAGATTTGGTGTATAAGAGTATTGGTATGAGTGTTATTGTTTCTTTACCGGTGCGGAGAAGAGTCGTTACATTTCATTTTAAACATTCTTAGAAGTTTCTTTCGTTCATTTCGTGCCACTGTCAAGTTTGTTGTTTAGTGGCTGGAGTTGGACATGGCGTAATTATGCTGTAGAATTGTGTGAATGTGAAATTTGCTGACCTGAGCAGTACATTTAAGTAGCTATGTGATTTTGGAAAATTAGAAGTTTGCTGCCAAGATGTGATTTATATCTATGCTTGGCTTGTTGATTGACATTGGTGCTAATTTTTGGGCACGGTTCTGGATTATTGAGTTGACGATGGTTCTGACACAAATATCAGCAGTAGGTAGACTGCGCTGATGTTTTTTCGTTCAGAGCCGCACTATATATTGGACCTGATTTCGAAAAGAGCAGTGAGTGACTGAGTGTGTTCTTTTCTTTGTTTTGTATTCCGTTGCTTTTCCTATTTTCATAGACAGCTTTCTAAAGAGCCGGCTGGTTACCTAATTGTTCAGGCAGTCTGTGATTACTTGAAGTTATATATCAAGAATTCATGGAGTGCAACAAAGATGAGGCCGTTAGAGCTAGGGAAATTGCTGAGAGGAAAATGCAAAATAATGATTTTGCTGGCGCCAAGAAGTTTGCTCTTAAATCTCAACAACTCTATCCCACTTTGGATAACATTTCTATGTTATTAGCAGTTTGTGAAGTGCACTGCTCAGCCCAGCACAAAAAGATCGGATCTGACGTGGATTGGTACGATGTGCTCCAACTTGAGAAAATGGCAGATGGAGTGACAATAAAAAAACAATATCGAAAGTTAGCCCTATTGCTTCACCCTGACAAGAACAAATTTGCTGGAGCTGAGGCGGCTTTTAAGCTTATTGGTGAAGCTAATAGAGTGCTTTCTGATACGGCAACAAGATCAGTCTTTGACTTGAAGGTTAAAGCTTTCATGAAAACATCTGCATTGAAGTCAAAGCCGCCTTTTCATCCGTCAAGTGGGGGCTCCTTCGTCAACAAGCATCAAAACACACAGACCCCTATTAACATTTCTGCCAATCGGCAATCCATGGCAACAGGAACTCGGAAGAAATCACAAACTTCGTACCAAGGGTCGGTCAGTAGTTCAAACACTAACTCAAGTAAGCTAGAATCCTTTAGTAGTAAAGGAAACTGTAGCTCCTTTGATATGGGCGGTGAAACTACTAGAACGACAGCTGAGGTTAATCAAGGAACTGATCGACATTCTGCGTGCAGAAGTATGCCAGGACCACCTCCTAAAACAGGATTTCCAGTTAGTGATTCGAAGCCAAAATTTGAAGATGTTGATGGTGTTCGCTTAGATGCTCAAAAGAGTTGTGCAAAAACGGAATCAAGGAAGCTTGTGCTAGGCCTAATGGCCACCACTTTGATAAGCAGAGGTAAAAAGAGAGAAAGACCGGAAGTTGTAGATTCCTGTCACCGGCAAAGTTCAAATGGGGTCGTTGAACCTGAAGTGAAATGTGATAAAAGTTACTCAAAAGGCAACTGTGATGTCAGGAAACGCTGTCAGCGTAAAATAAATGTTTCACATACTGAAAGCCTGAAAATGCAAGACACAGGGCATTTCAATATGAAGAACCAAAATGGAGATGGTATCAACGGCAGAGTGAAAGATGAAGTTGGTATCAATAGCGGAGTGAAAGATGGTGATGGCAATGCATTTGTGACCTCTATGAATGGTGCCGAGGAAAACACAAGGCATTACAATGGAACTTTACATGAGGAAAGGTTGTCACATAAAAAAAGAAAGTTGAAGTATGGAAGCGCCGGTAATTTAGTGAAAGATGATGTGGGTGAGTTCGAAGAAAAAGATTCAGAAATAAAATCAAACACTTCTCCCAATCATAAATGTCCGGAACCAGAATTTTCTGATTTTGATAAAGGAAAAGAAAAAAATTGTTTTGATGTCGATCAGATATGGGCTGCTTATGATTCAGTTGACGCCATGCCAAGGTTTTATGCCCGAGTAAGAGAGGTTCTAGCAACTGATTTTAAGCTTCAGATCACATGGTTAGAGCCTGACAAACGTGGGAAGAGCTATAGAAAATCGGTTGATGAGGGCCTACCAATTGGTTGTGGAGTTTTTAAACATGGAGACACTGTAGTTACAACTCAACACCTGATGTTTTCTCATCGGATGGTTTTTGAATTAAGAACTAAAGATAAACAATCTTCTGTTGTGATATATCCACGGGCCTCAGAAATCTGGGCACTTTTCAGGAATTGGGATATCAGTTGTGCTAACGGCCCTGAAATTCCTAAGCCTTACAAATTTGAGTTTGTAATGGTCTTGTCAGATTTTGACCAGAAAGAAGGGGTAAAAGTAGCTTATCTCAAAAAGCTTGAAGGGTTTGTTAGTTTGTTTCAACGGGTAACACAAGATGAAGGATCGTTTTCATGTCGTATGCCTCCGAGTAATCTCTTTCAGTTCTCTCACCGAATTCCGTATTTTCAAATGTGTGGTACTGAAAGGGATGATGTTCCTGAGGGTTCTTACGAGCTTGACACTGCAAGTCTCCCAGTTGATATTTATAAGCTTGATGATGTAACAGATGCAAAAGTGGGGATTGAAGGGAAAGAAGATTTATCTACCAACGAGAGTTCATTTAAACATAGTACCGATTGTTGTGAGAATCAGAAGACAGCCTTCGGGACGGCAGGAAGAAATGATACCAGTAAGAAACAATATTTTGATGACTCAAAGCAGGATTTAACAGATGTGAGGAGTACCAAGGCTTTCCTGAACAAAGGCGGATCCTATCAAGAATCAGGAGGAGCAGCTTCAAATCAGGGCAATGACTGCATAGAAGTCACTCCAAAAATACCCACAACTGCGATAAGAAGATCACCTAGGGGTTTATCAAGCAAAAAGCAGTAATCCAGTTGTCACTTGAGTGTACTTATCAGCGATGGGCTATGCAGGAGCAGTTAGGGCACTATATGGGACAATGGACATGCAATCTTGCTTGGTAACATCTAAAATTCTCATCAAAGGCTGCCCCCTTTCTGGAAAAAAGTATTTTGAAGATGAAATTGTGATGATATTGACTTTTTGAACGCTGACTGAAAGCGAAATATTCCAGCTTGCCGCAGCTAAGGCAGGTGTGTTTTTTATTCTGCTCATGTACTGGAGTTGGGAATCCGGAAATTATTGGAGTATGTTAGGGGCTAACCACCGAGGTTTAAGGCAAGTCGCTTAGTTACATCAGGTTTTTTCCCGTGATCTTGGCTACATCCTGCAGATGAAGAGATCATCCGGCAAAAGCTGGGAGTTGCAGGTACTCTCACCTTTGCTTCTGATGACGGATTAGAGTTTGAAAACACAAGTCAATTTTTATCATCCTTGGAAATTTATGTTGACGCTTAATTCATATGTCGTCATTTAACGCACATTTCTATCTGATATGATGCCATTATTGAATTTTGCGGTCGATATTAATAGATGCGTAAATGAAGTAAAACATTATTAATCATAATCAACAAGGTCAAATTAAGGTATGAATCTCTGTTTGTGACAATCCATGGTGCTTAAAATTCCTGTTATAGCATTTATAAATGCTCTATATAACAACTAGATTAGGTTCATAATGACAAAGACTTGCTATGATCAAAACAATGACCTGCACGTTGCTTCACAATTCCTCTTCAAATTTCTAATTATATATAAAATATTTGCGTTTGCGTAAGATATGATGAATTGTATAAGGTGTTGCGCCAGTACGCAAATTCCATACATTTAAAAATTAAATAACTGCTGTACAATGTACATTAAGATTGGATACATAGACATTAATTTAATGATTCATTGGTTTGGTTTTGTTATTATTGAAAATTAATACTATTCGTTGTATTATGTATTGGATATTCTCTATCCCTTCCGTGATGTAAATGTGTTGCTATGTCTATCTCATCACTTTAGCGTTTTTACTGTAGTATTTTCACTATCACTTTTTCATTGACATTTTCTTTATGCCATTTTGACATCCAAAAAATATTTCTTATTTTGATAATCTTTAAAATTGTATACATTATCTGCATACATTCATTCCCAAAATGTGACAAATGCAATTCCGCTGCTCATCCATCTGATGATATTCATTTCTAGAAATGAAACGGAATTTGCTTCCGTAGGCCATTAGTTCCACTAATCTTAATTAATCGGTAATGGAGAACAAATTCATGATCTCATCACAGATTCTCCTATGCTGATAGATACATTTAACTTAATTCATTTAAAAGATGGAAAAAGAAAATGTCAATTTACATGACAATTTATGCACAATTTCAAATCTTTAATTTTTTTTTATTTAATAAAACAGCTTTCTTTTCATGGCACATTTCTAAAAGCGCATGATAAATAATCAATTTGTTTCCATTTCAAAATTTATTGATGTCTCTATTTTACTGACAAAAATATTACTCTTTCCGGCCAAATATTTGTCCTAAAAGATATGAATATGCATATGAGCATTATATCAATGTGATTTCAAATGAAAAATCGATCAGATAAGAAAATGAATGAATTTCTTATAACTCATATGCACAAATACAAATAAAAATAAACAGACCATCTATTTATTTCGTAAAAATAAATTCATTTGTCAAAAATTTATATATTTTGTATTAAGATAGTGAGAGCCGTTAGAGGAAAATGGACAAACAACCAAATTTTTGAATCCTAAATAAGAAGCTGAATCAAAAAGGGCAGGCTTGGCTGTTGTAGCTTTTCAAGAAGGTAGAATACTCATTGGCCTCCGTTGCTCTTTTGTGAATCATATGCCCTCAAGCTTGGAAGCAGAAGGTCTATCAATTTATACTGATATGTGTTGGCCTTCTGATTCAGGATGAGATTCTTGCATATTTGAAACAGATAGTGCACAGGTTTTTGATATTCTAATGAAGGGTATTGGTTCTCAACAATTGATCATACAAATGCAGCATCATGTTGGTGGAACAAAATAATCGGAGTGTGTAATTGTTTCGTAGAGAAGTGAATAAATTAGCAGATAGCTTTGCAAGAAAATCGGCTAATGATGACTGGGAATGGAAGAATTCTTATGTAATTCCTCGTCATATTTTATCTCTTATGTAACTGTTTTCCGGGTCTTAGTTACCCGTGGATGTTTATTTTCTTTCCGTCTTGGATGGAAAGGGTATTGGTTGTAAAAAAAGAAGAAAAAAAAATGGACAAACATTAAGGAACAAACGCAACAAACCGATAAGATTCATTAAATTCAACAAAAGAAAGGAAAATTCAAAGGAGAGAAAGAAAAAAAGTGAAAGCGTGAAGGAAAGGATAGAAGCTGTACAAATAATCCAAACAAGCAACCAAAGAAAAAAAAAAAAAGGAAAAAAAAGAAGGAAAGAAAGAAAGAAAAAGAGAGAGAGAGAGAGAAACCGTCTACGTCTACGTCAAGGTCAAAACCAAAAGCCAGCAAAAACCATCTTCACATCTTCTTCTTCATCTTCTCCTCCGCCTCTCTCCAACGCCCCCCCAAACAAAAATCATCAAATTCAATTCAATTCATCACCGCATCGATCGATCGATCCCTCCATCGGATGCTATTTCCGATCAACATCTTCGTCGTTGCTCGACGCCCTTCGGCGGACCACCGCTTCCTCCTCCGTAAACGATCCCCTTTCGTTCCTTTTGGAGCATGAATCATCACAACAACAACACCAACAACGACAAGTCCTCTTCGAAGATTAATTACATCAACAACAGTCCTCGACATATCAACAATCGTTATAATAATTTTAATTGTAATTTGAATAACAACAGCAATAGCTGTAGTGGTATTAGTAGTAGTAGTAGCAATAGCCGTGTTTTACCTAAATCCTGGAAATATATTTCTTCTTGTTTGAAAACTGCTTCTGCAAATGTTCGTTCTGCTGGTGCCTCTGTTGCAGCCTCCATAGCTGGTGATTCTGACTCCCTTAGGGATCAGGTTTGTTTCTCTCTTCCTTTTTGCATTTTTCACACAGTTTTATGCTTTGGATATTTATGGATTGCTTCATTTTTAGTTTTTTTTTTTTAATTTGAGAAATTTGAAGATGATTAGTTTTCCTGCTGAATATGGACATTTCTTGCAGTTTATGCCAACTATGAAAGAGTCATTTGTTGGTGGTTGAGAATTTAGTGGAAAAATTTTGGAAGCCAATTGGTGGGTTCTATGTGCTAACCCCTAGCTGAATATGGTTTTAGTTATATGTGATGCTGGAATAGAAAACACTAGATCGTGCTGTGGTTCGAGTGGGAGTATTTATGTGCTTTGTCAAAGGTTTGGAAATTAGGATTGGTGTATTTTTGTATCATGATTTCACGGATGAAGAAATGGTATCTGCGGTGTTTAGAAATGTGGAACGAAGTCTATGCTGATGTTAAATTCCAGTAGTGTTTGTTATTTTGATGTTTTGTTCATCCTGCAATCTCTTTAGGGAAATGGTTGTATTTGCACTGCTTAGTAGACATTCCCCTGAAAATTTAACATTTTGTCTTCTTAGATTTTATTTCTTCAGTCTTATTTGGTAAGTGAAGAAGGCTTTAAATCTGTTTTCGTCTTTGTTATAAAGATCGTTGGATTTGATACAAAATTACGAAGTAAAAATATGATCTTGTTTGTTTAATTGCTTTTTTATTTGTTTACATAGTGAACTATTATTGATAATTTCCTGTAAGTTGTCAGGCTCTACTACATCTACCATCATTAGTTTATGAAGAACCTTCACAGATTGAACCATTTAAGGGGGGATATTAATGTTTCCATAAGCCAGTGTGCTTGATTGGAAATAAGTGAAACGCATTGCTCCTTTTTGTACTTGCCTTATGCACTGTTGTATTTCTTTGCCAAGCAGGTGTTGTGGGCTTCGTTTGATAAGCTTGAGCTCAGCTCATCATCTTTTAGACATGTTCTTTTACTGGGTTACACCAATGGATTTCAAGTCATTGACGTCCAGGATGCTTCTAGTGTCAATGAGCTCGTGTCGAAACGTGACAGTCCAGTCACCTTTCTGCAGATGCAGCCTGTCCCTGAAAAGTCGAATGGTGATGTGGGATTTGGATCATCGCATCCTATGCTATTGGTTGTTGCAAGTGATGAGTCAAAAGGCCCCGGGTCATTGCAAAGTGTGAGCGATGGGCATGTTAGAGATGGCTATACTCAGCCTCAGACACCATCGTCTATTCACTCTCCCACTGCAGTTAGATTTTACTCACTGAGGTCAAACAGTTATGTTCACGTTCTGAGATTCCGGTCAGCTGTATATATGGTTAGGTGCAGTCCTCGAGTAGTGGCCATTGGTCTCGCCTCACAAGTAAGCATTGAGCATAATTTTATAAGGGCATAAAATTCAATACGAGAAAAAATAACTCACATTATCTTAATTCTTCGTCAGATTCTCTTAAAACAATTTTTAGTTTATTGTCATTTTAACCTGAAAATGTAAGAATATCATTTTGTGACTGCAGCCAGTGTGTAAACATATGTTTAAGATAGCTTCTGTTGATGCTTTGGTGCAGTGTCAATTTCATAGACTTTGAATGAGTTTCTCATTCAATGGATGACCTGAGCTATGAATTTTTATAACTTAGAAGTCAAATTTTTGCTGGTCACAGTTCTCTTAAGAGTTAATTCTAATAAATGGTGGGAGATCACCATAATGTCTGGTTCCCGAAGTACTTTGTAGGTTGCCCCTTTAAATCTCTTTCGTAAATGTGTAGCAGCTGATATATTTCTTGATTTTGTGGGCAGATTTACTGCTTTGATGCTCTCACTTATGAGAATAAGTTCAGTGTTCTTACATACCCAGTGCCCTCAATAGGGGGGCAGATAATGAATGGAACAAACATTGGCTATGGCCCTTTGGCGGTTGGGCCGAGATGGCTGGCTTATGCTTCCAACAATCCTTTGTTGCCCAATATAAGTCGACTAAGCCCTCAAAGCCTCACACCTTCACCGGGTGTTAGTCCTTCAACTTCTCCTGGCAACGGGAACCTTGTAGCACGGTACGCCATGGAGTCTACTAAGCAACTAGCTGTTGGTTTGATGAACCTTGGTGACATGAGTTACAAAACCTTATCTAAATACTACCAAGAGCTTCTTCCTGATGGGTCCAGTTCTCCTGTACAGTCAAACATAGGCTGGAAAACTTGTAGGGTTGGGGCTCACGCATGTGAATCGGATAGCGCCGGGACAGTAAGTTTTTATATTGTATCTTGCATGACTTTTAGCCCTAAAATATATCTACCATTTTGTGATTTACAGAACTACCACTTTAATTCTTGGTATTGTACAAGTTCGGAAAGCTTGTTGCATGCAAGAAATGATGGTGACTGGACAAGCTGAGTTGTTTATATTATTCTAAATTCAGAAATGATCTAAGAATTTTTGTTGTTGTTGCTCGCTGCAGGTGGTTATCAAAGATTTTGTTTCTAAAGCTGTGATCTCACAGTTTAAGGCTCACAGCAGTCCCATTTCGGCATTATGCTTTGACCCAAGTGGGACACTATTAGTTACAGCGTCTGTGTGTGGGAACAATATAAATATATTTCGCATCATGCCGTCGTATGTACAAAATGGATCAGGCAATCAGCGCTATGACTGGAGTTCATCTCATGCACACCTCTACAAGCTCCACAGAGGCATAACATCTGCTGTATGTCCTTATACTTATTTCTTATGTGTTTTTTTGTTTGTTGTGGAAGCTTTAACCTTAAACATGTCTCGTTTCTTACAGGTAATTCAGGACATTTGTTTTAGTCATTTTAGTCAATGGATAGCTATTATTACATCAAAGGGGACTTGCCACATATATGTTCTCTCTCCTTTTGGAGGTGAAAGTGGGCTCCAGAAGTTGATTTCTCACTTTGACCAGCCTAGTCTTCTACCTATTCTATCGCATCCATGGTGGTCCACAGAATCATTCAGGACAAAGCAACAATCATTTCCTCGCCCCCCACCGTCACCGATTACTCTCTCAGTGGTTAGCAGGATAAAGTGTGGCAACTATGGGTGGTTAAACACTGTCAGCAATGCTGCATCATCAGTGTCTGGGAAAGCATCTACGCCATCTGGTGCTTTGACAGCTACCTTCCACTGTTGTATATCTGAAAACTTGTCGTCTACGCAAGTAAGAACCAAATCGTTGGAGTACATATTGGCGTATACTCCTTCTGGTTTGTTGACTCAATATAAACTCATCCCATCAGTGGGTGGAGAGCAAAGTGAAACCTCTTCAAGACCTGGATCAGGTTCTGTGTCGCAGTTGCAGGATGATGAATTGAAAGTGAAAGTCGAACCGGTACAGTGGTGGGACGTCTGCCGAAGGTTGGACTGGCCAGATATAGAAGAATCAATATCTGGAACTACTAGCCAGGTTGGCAGCACCTCTAGTGCTGTGTCATATACCTCTGATTTTGAGGACAATGATACTCTTGAAGGAGATTCTATGAAACCGCAGGACTCCCATTTTTATCTTTCAAATGCAGAAGTTCATATCAATTCTTCAAGGGTGCCAATTTGGCAAAACCCCAAGGTATAATTTGAAATAGATGGTGTTTATGATCGTAGATATACGTCTTTTAATTATTAACATTTTCTGTTGTAGATTTCTTTCTGCCCAATGGATCTTTCTGAGGTAAGAGAACAGTATTACTTGCTGGTGGACTGTAGCGGTGAGATTGAGGTGGAAAAAATTCCGACGTATGAGGTGGAAATCAGAAGAAAGGAGTTAAGACCTATATTTGATCAAACTCAGAATGCGCAGTCTGGATTGGCTGAGAGGTAAAATGCTATCCTGTATAGAACTTGGTGCATGTCATTCTCTCAGTCTATGAAGACTTCTATGTTCAATGATTTTATAATCTTAAATCATAGTTTTTTGTATAAAATCTTGGGAGTACACCATCCCTTTGTTGCATCTCTTTGGTTTCTGGCCGTTTCATTTTCACATTCTTGCTGAAATGGGGAGCTTATATGGCTAGTCATCCACTTCGCAGCTGGAACCTTTTTTTATATGTTTTGTCCAATGTGTACCTGAAAAATCCCTTCAGCAGACATTTTAAAATTCTTGTTTATTTAGGGTTTATTTTATTTTAAAGTTTTAGTGAAATTTCGTATGGAAGCTTTCGTGTCATTGTACTCAGGTAACTTTTGCTGATTTTGTTTTCTTTTTCTTCTCCTCTTAGGGTTAAATATTCAACTTCACCTCGTGTCGTTAGAGACAGCTCGTTAAGAGTATCTCCCTTGCATTATGGCTTTACGGGAAACAGCGTTGGTAATAAATATAAACCCATTCGGTATTGTTGTTTGTTTCTTTATCTGTTAACATTTAACAATAAACGCTGGAAATTTAGCCCTGAATCATCTATTTTATTTGTATCTTTTTAGTTCCGCCGAGGAAAGACGATTCTGTGAAGGATCAAAAGGAAATAGCAAATTTCCATCAATCTGATATCCAGTCCAAAACCCAAAAGGTTAAACCGCAAGTTGTTAGTGGGATCTCGGCATCTATGCTGTATGCAAGCTCTGTCAGTCCTGACAATGTTGCCTCCCCGAAGGGAACTCCTGTAAATAGTAGTTATGTGAAAAGTAGCTCATCCTCCTCAAATATTTGTTTGCTATCTGGAGGTATACATGTGTCTAGAGAAGCTGATTATCCCAACGACAGTGTGACTAATAAGGGAATTCTAAGTGCTGATTTTAATCGATCTGAACATACTAACAATGTTGATGTGGGGCCGGGGGCAATGCAAGAGCCACAGGATTTTGGGCAGTACTTCCGTGAAGAATACTGCACTGCGTCGGCTTTGGATGGATCACATCAATCAGCTGATATTATTGCTAATGTGGACAACATCCCAGGCAACATGGAGAAATCCGAGGAAGATGAAGACGTCGATAATGATGACATGCTTGGAGGTGTATTTGCTTTTTCTGAGGAAGGTAAGGAGTAAAGGTTTGTCAACTCATACTACAATTGTCTTATCAATTAAGGCGGCTACTTTGGGAATTTATATGCAGTTGGCTAATCCTTGGTGTTTGACTATTCTAGTTGCATCTTGTTCATTTCCTTTATGCGATACTGGCATTGTTTTTTTATACTTGTTTATTTGTCAGGTTGATGATCTTTCGATTTTCATGAGCTTGAAAAAATTTCAACGCAACCAGCTAGCTGGATAGGAGTGGGGAGAGCTCATGCACCCGAAGAAAAAGATGATCTGTTGTGTAACAGGGAAATAACCCCCCCGGAGAAACGTCCGGGCTTGGTTTCTAAGTCCTCGGAATCTTCCATCTTTGTACATGATGTGGATTGGTATTCATATGACGAATTGCTTCTGTGGATATTTGTTGTTTTTCATTATTCTTCAAAGAAACAAGTTAATAAAAATGAGAAAAAGAAACAGAGTTCTTCGTTTTTTTTAATAGTTTGAGAGGCTTTTTAGGGACCATTTCTGAACAATTAGGACACATCGAGTTTCTAGTTACTAGAAAGGTGGGTGAGATCAATGCTTTCATCTTTACAAATGCAATCAAACCTGAATTGCTGATTCTGGCTCCTCATCCAATTCGAATAATATCAATGTATCTTGATGGGTGATGTAAGCAGAGATGAACTTTGTCATTGCCGCAAGTCGTTGTGAAATCTCCTTTGGCATTGAATCCCAACGGTCTGATGCTGATCATGTCAAAGGCACTTGCGTGTGGATGAAACACACTTTCTGAAATGCTTAGTATTTTCTTGAAACCTTCATCTTTTCAAGAATACATCCATACCTCGATCGCCACAGACCCTAGTGCAAATCCAGGATAGGCATTGTAATGGTACAAGTATAGAACATTTGTTGCTGCTCCGATGACCGAGCTCAATCCTCCTCCATGTTCTGGCGGCATTTGGATTTTGAGTGCTTAGTTTCTCGATGACTTCTATCGGTAATGTGAGCGTCTCGCTTACCAAGCTGAACTTGAGTATGTGTTACTTTCAGTTTTACCAATCCAGTAAATGTCTCCTTGGACGTTCACGGGGGCTTAAGCTGAACAGCCGATCCTCGTGCACAAAGTTGCTTGGCAGCTGGGACACTTTTGTAACTCGCCTCCACTACCAGGCTTTAGACTAGTATAACTTGAATCTCCCACTGGCCGGAAGCAGAATTTACGACCACAATCTTGTAACTATCGATAGATGAATCATAACCCAATCCAACAAAAACTGAGTTACCATACCCCCAATACCTAAATGTTTGAGCTTTGCGAATGTAACTTCTTTTTTTTCGATACAAAGTTTTATATAACCAAATAAAGCCGAACCCTAGCACCCATCAGGAGCTGGGAAAAACAGAGCAAGCGACAACAGCATAAAGCAGAGCACACGGGACACCCTTGACCTCTCGGAACAACAAACTCAAATCAGCCTCAAGAAATTGAGCTCAACACCTCCACTGGAAGAAATTGAGTTTCTAGTAACTTTATAAAAGTATTCTTGGTTGATTTTTACCCCATAGATATTTAAATATTTTCCTTAATGTTCTTTTTATTCGAGCTTAAGTAGTTGAAGTAGTTTGTTAATCTTTTGCTTACTTATGATATGTATCCACACAGAAAATTTTGGTAATCTTTCCATTTACAAACTAGCCATTCCGAATTAGGAGTATTCCAGTTCAGTAACTTTGACAAATTCGATTTTAATAGAATGCATATTTTGCTTGTTAGTTTACCGATTTGCAGAGTAAGCTTTTTAATAAAAATATATTGTTTGTTTAATAATTTCTCCTTCTAATAGATAAAAAAGCCGACAGTAGTTATAGAAATACTAGCGTTCCGACGGAAATACGGGGACAGACGCTATTCTCCCCCCAATTCAATCAATTCCTCGCGATTACGGTGCCCAAACTCCCCATCTTTCATTCTCCTCAATTCTCATCCTTATTTCCGTCGTATCCATCTGCAAACTTGGAGAAGAAACTAAATAAATTACCATAATATCATTAATGAAGGGTAAAATTGACAATTTATGTTTGATTATTCATCAGTTTCCCTATTCATTTATATGTTTAGAAGATAAAATAATAATAAATTTCATCGATAAATTAAATGGGAATTTGTTCTATGGGTAACTTTAGTTATGCGGAGGGAGATTACGGCTGGAGAAGGTTACCTACTACATTGTACGGGTCTTGGAAAAGTACAGGAAAGAAAACGAAATGAAAAGTCTAGTGGAAAGTAAGTTTCATTTGATGAAAAATATATAAAAGTCTTCTTTGTTAAAATTTTACTTCCACAAACCATAGTGTTCGATGAACCCTATAAAGTTATAGGGAGTAGTTATAAAGTTAAAATGAAAATGAGAAGGTATGTTTTGTACATTGGAGAAACTAATGCCATGTAATGCGAGCCTTCTATTTCCCATTTTGACGGTTCTTCTTTCGTAAACCACTGCCGACCATACAAACAACACTACTGGGAACAAGCTAACTTTCTCCTCAGTCATGAGTTTTCATTTTGTTCACAAATTAATCACCGTCCAGTGAGTAGAACTTCTGAATAGCTCCCGTTCCAATTCAGAAAATTTCCTTCACTTGCCCAGGATGAAGTGTGACGTTATATCGTTACTGCTGGAGTCGGATTTGAATGTAACTATTGATTGCAGTGGAAGCGTGTCACCCAAAATTTGAGACTCTTGAACAACTTTTTTGTTGGTGAGATACATGAATATTTGCCTCAAGTTACCCCTAGATGGTCGTGCATTAAGAGCATATTGACATACCATTACAAGACGTCTCC
>JAWWMW010000354.1:10929-25532 GCA_035048345.1 Echeveria elegans | reverse complement strand
CTTAAAAGGAAATAGAAAGAACTTTAGGGGACATCCGAATAGGAAAGTAGGAAGAACAAAAGAGGACAGAGGGAGTATTACAGTATTATATGTTGTGTTGTCATGCCTTTATTGCAAATATTCAAAAAATGCAATGGTAGCTATTCATGGATAAATCTCTTAACTAAAGAACTATTCCATTTCTTTCTCAAGCTACTAATTTCTCGTATGAAAGGAATTTAATCTCCTAGCAATGAAGATGGAATTGGGAATTGCCAGAAACCCTAATCTAAGTCATTAAGCATCCCGTGAACCCTAATCTTGAACAACATACCATTTTGTACAATTAGACTGTTTTGAATTATTTCTTTGATTTGTACCATAGAATCATATTGTAGATAATATACTCTTGTTGGTTGCCAGACCACTAGTTTAATTATATATGTGCCTTGTCCCACTTCTCCTGCCACAATCATCAAAACTTGATTAGACATGTTCACATAACTTATTAGGAAATTTCAATACCATATACCAATAATCTATTTTTTAGTATATGTCAGACCTTTTTGATCGAGGAAATTAGTAATAATGCAAACTATGAACGACTGAGATTAATTGCATAGAAAAATAACCCGAAAAATAAAATTACCAACAAGCAAAAACTTGAATAAACAAACCATGAGCCAGCAACAATCTTCCTTCTTTTAAATGAATGCGACTTGTACATAATTTATATTGCTTTCCTATTAATATGTAACCACCTACAAGTGTGTGCTACTTCATTTTTCTATACACCCTTCATTGTCATGATTCTCTATCTTGTTGTCACTTCATAAGCTCCTCGCAGAGCTTGTAAGTTCTCGTCTGTCTGCATTTTTTTCTTGTAATAGTGTTTTTTTCAAACCAAGCAAAGCTTCCTCTCACCCAGATGGGAAGACACTCATGTATCTACAAGCAAAAACTAAGAAAAGGGTTGTGGTCCCCGGAGGAAGACGAGAAGCTCTTGAGACACATTACAAAATTTGGTCACGGATGTTGGAGCTCAGTGCCTAAATTAGCCGGTATGTCCTTCGCATTTTTTTTCATGGTTTCTTCTCCAGGGTGTGTCAGTTGTGTATGGTTGATATTGATATATTGTTTGATGGCCTATATATGTTGTTCATTTTGTATTGAATTCTTGGTGGATTTTTCCTTTTTTTTTTTTGTAGGACTTCAAAGGTGTGGCAAGAGTTGCAGACTAAGGTGGATTAACTACTTGAGACCTGATTTGAAAAGAGGAGCATTTTCTCCGGAGGAGGAGAGTATAGTGGTGGAACTTCATTCATATCTAGGAAATAGGTAAGGATCAGTTCAAAACTCATCATTGATATGATTCTTCGCCGTTCGAATATTTTGTGATGTTTGATCATTGATATGATCAAGAGTTTTGGTTGATTAAACATGTTTTGGTTTTTTCTTCTGTTTTGTTCTTTTTGATCATATAGATGGTCACAAATAGCAGCCCAGTTACCCGGAAGGACAGATAATGAAATCAAGAACTTATGGAATTCATCTCTAAAGAAAAAACTAAGAGAAAGAGGCATTGATCCCAAGACCCACAAACCAATCACAAAAGTAGAAGCTGAGCAAGAAGCTGCAATATCATCACTTCAAACAAGCTATGAGAATAATAATAAGCTATCTGGAGGATCGGACGAAGTTTCCATGATACCTTTATGCAATGGAGGATCACACTACATGAGGCGAAGCTCAGTCTTCGTCGATAACTATCAGACATATGAAGCAAACTCTAAGTTTACACACCACCTGACTCAAGATTTCTTCATGGACCGTTGCGAGAGTTCCACAACAAGCTGCGGTGGACAAGGGGACATGCTTGGCGGATATTTTTCATTTCAAGCCCCAACATCACTCACTAGCACTCAAGGTTCAAGTATGTCCTTCAATATGGGAACTAGACCACATGGGTCTTCTCCACTTCCAGACCATCAGATCAATAACAACATGTTACCTTCAATCTTCCCGTCCATATCAAACTCGATGTTCCTCACTAGTTCATCAAGTGCCGGGCCTAGCTCAGTCCTTTCCGATATCACTCCATCATCGGTTGGCTCTTATGATTGGGATCAACCTCACAACAATACTAATTCATGTTCTTCATTTCCATGGGATCAGATTGGAGCCAAGAACAGTCAAACTGATGAAGCTAAATGGGGTGATCATCAGTATTTACAAAATTCAAGCAGTACTACTCCATTTGGAACTATATTGCAGAATGGCTTTAGTATTAATACACACAACTTATTCAGTGATGGTGAGATGATTAAGGCTGAACCATCACATTATATTGGATCTAGTAGTGGGGCCAGCTTATTGTGGCATCATCAGATGAACCAACACCAACATAGTGCACTTTCTGAAGCTTCTTATGCAAAAGACGTACAGCTACAGAAACTTACAATGGCTTTTGAGCAGACATTCTAAGACTCTGTCAAAACACCCAAGAAATGTTGGTTATTTTGTATCAATTATATGTGTATACACACACACAGACACACAAAACTAAGGGTTCATTGTTAGATGTTCTAAGTATTCTACTTATTGTGGGAATGATTTGAAATTAACTTAAAATGTTAAATTGAAGTTTGCATGTATATCATCTATATCATTGTATCAATATATTACAAGATGGGCCAAAAACTAAACATCAAATGAAATTTGGAGTGCCAGTTGGTCGAATGTGGACTTGAGGTGACGGCCTAGTAAGTAGATGATGTAGCAAGAGATCAAATGCTAGAATTATATACTACTCCGTACGTCTGTAATATGTTGTATGATTGAAATGAAGGACTCTGACTATAAAGGGTCTATCACTGTCTCTAGAGGAAGATAGAGAGACATAAGGATTTCAATTAAATTTGAGAATGTGCTGACAGCCTCTCTTGATCATGTAAAGGGGCATTTAATATAAATTCGGAAATGTAGTGTAGTTGATGCTTAATGCACACAATTGATTTAACTAGTTTATTTATTTTGCATGATATATCTTACACTTTTCACTTTTACTCTCACATGCATTCTCTTTCTTCATTCATTATTTCACATTTTACAATCATTCATCATTTATTATCAATCAAATCACTCATTTTTCTCACACGAACACTCTTTCTTTAATCATTACATATTTACTCTCATTTTTTCATATTTTCTTAATCTCCGTACCCATACCCCAAACGTAAGGTTCTTTTTTGGACGGAGGGAGTAGCTCATAGCTGTCTTTGTTGACACACATTTCGATTCGGGCACCCACACCACTAGGTGCATCGAAATTGCTCTCATATTTTCAGATGTTTTCGGTTCAAAATTTGAATATGGCATAAACTAGAGAATTGTAGCTCTTTGAATCAGCTTTCCAACGATATATCGAATGTTTTCAACGGATAAGTTATGTGTTTCCAACAAACCCCCTAAGCAAAAAAAAAGGTTTATTTGTTTGTTTGGTGGAGTCACTAGCTGCGCCATAACTTTTTTCCTATTTTCGGATGTCTTCGACTCAGAATCTGAATTCGACGTAAACTAAAGAATTTTAGCTGATTATTCAAAGAGGTACAATTCTATAGTTTACGTCGAATTTATATTTTGAATCGAAGACACACGAAAATAGGAAATAAGTTTCGGTGACACATGCTTGGATCGCACGTGCACATGCCATGCATGAGCCTACAAACAAAAGTACAATATCGGGTCTATGATAATAGGGTAGACCCTTAACATTTCAATGACCAAGTCAAATTATATGTATTGAGAGAGGAAGAACACAATATTTTGTAGGGCAATGCGTATTATTTTCTTGTCCCGATAAGTATTCTTCGACCAGTTCTTTAATTATATCTCTCTGTATGACAAATTGTATTTTGAAATCTTCTGTTCATATTTATATACGCACAACATGTACAAAAAATGCATTACTTTTTTTGTACATGTTGTGCAAGTCGAATAATTTGCTTTTATCGTCTGTTACCCTAGCTTGATACAAGTCGAATAATTTGCTTTTATCGTCTGTTACCCTAGCTTCAGTTTAGGGTTTCGCATCTCGTTTAAATAATATACTCATACTAGCGTGCCGCCTGTCGTTCCGGGGGGAAGCATCGTCCCGAATGCGCAGTCGTACCGGTCAACACGTGCGTGATTCGATCGACCAATTTTTGAGCTCGTGTGATCTGTGTAAAATAAAACTTTTAATTTTTAGATCAGGCCGGACCCGTGTATTGTGTGTAAATTTATTTAATTTTTAATTGGCCGGGCTGGCTCCGTATGATTAAAATCCAAAGTTTCCCGATCCATTTTTTATTTTTATTTTTCCATTTTCAATTTTTTCGTATATTCATTCGATGACATCAAGTTTTCAACAATTCCCCATACACTCGTAACTTTATTTTTTATTTAGTAATTATATAGATTTTTTTGAATTAATATGGTCAAATCTGGTCAAATACGGATTGGATGACATTGTGTGTAATAAGGGATAGAGGGAGGGGTATTTTCGGGAAATTCTATTTGACCATGTGTGTTTGGGGGTGATCTTTAGCGATAGAAATTAGTGATTTAGGGAGAAAAATATGATTGACTAATGTGTGGTGGTGGATTGCTAAACTATTATATATAGATGAACTAATAGAGAGAACACACTTACTGAACTTCAGATATTAGCTCTTCCACCAAAAACAAATAATCTTCTGCTACCATGTTCTTGTCTTCCAGCATCAGTCTCCAACCAAGTATGAATCTGGCTACTTTAAAATACCTAAATGATGCAAAGTGGTACATCAGTTATTCCGAAACAAGTATTTAATTTCTTGCATTACGATAATGTCCAAGGTCTTGATCATTTTAACAAAATATTCCCCATTTCAACAGTTTGAGTGAAAAAAATGCAACTCTCTCCCCTTTCAAGTTTCAACATCAACAAAAATAGTGTTAATATGTCCCATGATAGTACACTCATTTAGCTGTCAGATTTGAAGAGAGTTAAATCAAATTAAAGGTCAAGAGAATACTTTATATTGAGGGGATCTATCCAGTTGAGTTGAAGATGCATGTATGGAATACCTTATCTTGTTAGTTCCAATCACATTAAGCTAATGTCCATATTGAAATCTTTGTATTCGGCATAATTTGTTTTTATGAATTTATTCACAATTTTTTATTGGACATCTATATATCGACATCTCATAATTTATCTCTTGTTCTACTCATTAGAATAAGATTGTGATGCATGTCAAGGAAGTTATTGTCAAGGACCTCCTACATGACTGAGTATTTATAAGAAGTGTAATTAAGTAAGTACCTTCAAATGAAATGTTTCAATTAACTATTGGAACCAAATTTTCTACAAAGCACTTGGTCTGTTTGTGTTGGAAGCGTAATGGACTCGAGAATAAAAGATTGATACTCTTTATTTCTTGCAAAGCTGTTGCTTTATCCTTTATTACAAACTAGCTGCGCTCCCGTCGTCCCGATAGAAATTTTTTCTGTATCTCCATTTGATTCACCTAAAAATACTAAATATTTTCCGCTTAATTTTTAATTTTTTAAATTTTTAAATTTTAAATTTTTATTTAATGGACAGGACTGTGTCCATTATTTTTAATTTTAATGACATATTTGTGATTAATGATAGAGAGATGGATAAAATTATAAATTTTATTTTGGTTTTATGTCCCTTTCCTAATCTTTTATATGTTTAAAATTTAATAGATCGGACCAGACCCGTTATCTTTAATTTTAATGACATATTTGTGATTAATGGTGGAAAAAGGTGTAAATTTGTAAATTTAGTTTTGGTTTTATATCTGTTTCCTAATCTTTTATATATTTAGATGAGCAGATGCTCACTATAGACAAAAAAAACTTTTCTAAGCTTATTATCCTCTTTTTCTATGTTGTTTTTATTTTTGAATGAGATGATTTTCACAAACGTCTGTTACACATATTTATACTACTGTATCATAATAACTAAATTAAGACATTAATTAATGTTGCAAAGTTATTTGTTTCTTCACCATCTAATTTCAATGGAGGAGGGGAATGCGGATCGGAGAGGACGTTTGACCTCAACACTCCCCCTCAAACCTGACTTTGCATTTCGAGTTTCTCCTTGAGCTTGTGAAATGTGTCAACCTTCAATGCCTTTATAAAAATGTCAGCTAAGTTGTCTTCAGCTCTGCAATTTGAACAGGCATGAAAGTCCAGAAAACATAAGCTTTGTTTGAATTTGCAGTTGTGAAATCTTAAAACCATCTAGCAGACGTCTTAATTACCATCATACAATAAAAAGTTTAACATTATGGAACAACAAAGGTGAATAAATAGATGCCAATAACAACTCCAATGCCACAAGTCTAAAATGGAGTTATACACAACTTCTACTAGATATGGTTTGGTATAATAACAAATCACTGATACAAATCGCCCGAATGGAGACATAAATGAGCTATATATGCCACACTAATGTGCGCAGCTTCAATGACGAATGAAACCTGTGTTGCTAGAATTGCTAGGCAAACCAAATCTGATACTACCTTTGAAATTATTTGATCATCTGTGTTCATTTGAACATGAGATTGTGACAAGTTTTGTCACACGGGTAGGGACAGTCGATGACCTTCGTCATTGTTCTGTCAAAATACCAGTCTCCAACAGCTAGTGCAATCCCCTGCACGTGTTTAAATTGAGCATGAGTTTGAATGTTTGAGTAGGCTATAACGAGAGGTATAGGAAGAGTAAGACGAATATACCTTATTGCCTATTTGCGGAGAATCATCGGCAAACCAAGTATCTTGTCGCTCGGTTTGACAGTGAGCGAAGCATGAGTTAATGAACACTCCATTCTGTTCACTCTTTGAAAATGTCTTGATGGCATCAAGCATTTGACTTCTGAAATCTGTAGAGCGTAAATAAATGTGAGAGAAATATTTCTTTCCCGTGGACCGATATGATATTATTGGCATGATAATTTTTCAGCTGGATGTGCCTTCACTACCTTGGAAAAACTGGATTTGTTCTTGAGAACACTCGGCGTGATTGGCTTTGCATTTGGCCCACACTCCTTGTGGATCAGCCGAACTAGGTGCCAAACTAGCCTGGACCTGATGATTGGCGTCCAGATGAAGACAACATGTTAAAATTGGACTATCTTTGTAAAATGAGGACAGACTGGATTTTTAACTTTTTTTCTCGAGCGAAACAGTACCTGCCACGAGTCATACGCAGCATTGAGCAAGAACATTGGGGTTTTGATGTCCGTAATCACGTTTTGAGGAAAGAAACACTGAAAAAAAAGACATATAGTGAGTTAATGTGTCACGCTCCTAAACAACGGCTAGCGGTTATGCATTTCTCTTGCATATGAAATGTATAAAAAGAGGATTGAGACTTAGGTTGAGATATACCGAAACTGGATCAAGATGGCTTGTGCAAGTAGATGGCAAGGTATTGCCTAAAGCCTGTACACATCAATGAATGTAAATAACTGAACGCTAAACCAACTATGGTTGAAACAGATATAACAAGAGAATAAACAGAACACGTAGATGCAGTGATAAGTATCATACCTGCACTTTAACGACACCGCTGAACATATTTCTCAAACTGCGTCCGCCAGATACATCAACCCTGCATGTTCAAGGAGGATTCAAGATCGAACATGTGATAAAGATGGACTCATTTCACAAAAAATGGTGAAAATTAAGATGATAATTTTCAGTCATTACGCATCAAGGAAAAGTCC
The DNA here is from genome assembly GCA_035048345.1 of Echeveria elegans. Taxonomy (NCBI): domain Eukaryota; kingdom Viridiplantae; phylum Streptophyta; class Magnoliopsida; order Saxifragales; family Crassulaceae; genus Echeveria; species Echeveria elegans. The sequence continues at coordinate 17,764 of JAWWMW010000354.1, read as the reverse complement.
TGCATCACTCAAGCACTTTACTTTTGTTCTGCCAGAGAACAAAGTCTTGAACTCGTCACAGTGGTGTATAGAAGCTAGACCGCCAGCAGAACAGCCAGAGAGAAGAGCCTGAAAACATAATTAAGTTTAGTTGAAATGGAAGCACAAAAAGGAAGTAGATAAATGACAACATATTAACGTTCGGGTACAAAACCTGGCTAGCTTTTCTCATTCCCATGGACGTAAACTCTTCCATCGCAAGTGACCAAATGCGCTGTCCTCTGAACTGAAGTTGATGCACCTGCATGATAGAAACATGATATGAACATCACATCTTTGAAAGTTATGTTTTATGTTCGGATTCTATCAGATTACTGAAAACGAACACTCACGGGATCGGAGCTGTCGCCAGTGAACGAAGCACCGTCACAATACCGTAGCTTGATTCTGTTCCAGTTGAAAAAATCTACACCAAACCAATTTCAACAATTTATTGACATCCAAAAAGTCAGAATGGTTGGTCACCTAAAGAACACACAAGTACCTGGATTACGCTGCGGATCATTACTTAATATACCCTCAAAAGCAAGCTTCTTCTCCATATGGTTCGAAGATCCTCGCCTAGTAGTCTTACGAAAAACACAGTTGCGAACAGTGTTACACCATCCTCCGCCCTGAAAACCAAAACTTCCGTTCCAATTACTCCACAACACATTGTACGTTGCCTATAAAAAAACAAAACTAACGTACCTCCAATTGAATCAACCAACTGTTCGCCCCATCTCCTAACCCCGGACTAAAGTGATACCCCGGCAAGCTTCCATCCAGACACACTGTAGACACACATTTCACGAACCAACACAATTACTCTAAAATGTGCTACAAAATTTCAGAAAATACAATTGCTAAAGCAAAACAAGCTAAGAGCTTCAAGAAAGGAGCTTCATTTCACCATATAAAAAAAAACAAAATAAATAAACAAAATTTCAAAATTCGAAGAAGAGGATTACCAGCGCCTTTAGCATCAGCACCATGAATCAAAGTAAGATCCACAGTCAGAACACCAGGAGAAACAGCAGCTGCTTTACTCTCATCCACACCATTGAAGTCCATGATATACTCGGTCATGTTAAACATCTTAACATCATTAATCAAAAACCCATTTACACAAACCATAAATCCCAGCAACAAGATCCCAATCCAAGCCCTCATCTTTCCACCACCGCCACCTCAGAAAACAAATGATAGTTAATAAAGTTTGAAACTTTATACTGGTTTTGAGCTTATTTGTTAGACATTGAGATGTGAAAAGGGAGGGAGGAGGAGCAGGAGAGGGGTGAGGATCGATTGACAGATGGAGGAAATGGTGGAAAGTTTTATGGATGGAGTGAATGTAGGCAAGGGTTTCAAACAGGTGGGTTGTGGACAGCATTTTTTTTTTTTTTGATTACGAAGGTAACTTAATGGTACAGGATATCTAATACAATTGATTTACAAATCATTTATAAATTTTCTTCATTACTCTATTTTTTTCGGCGTCAAATGACCACCTACTTTAGTCGCGGCACATCACTCCACACCACCTCATCCAAGGCACAGACTCAACCTCCAAGCAGAGGAAAGATCAGCTTCAAGCGGGGGAAACACCAACCTCCATGCGGAGGAAACACCATCCTTGACCACTTCAAGCCTTAAAAAATTTGCGAGGTTATTGAGTATAGAATTCAAAATTTAAGAGAGTGTATGAAGACTCTCTTCACTACTAGGTCACCACCCTAGTGGTTGTTGTGGACAGCAATTTCAGAGAGCAAGTGAAATGAGTAATGTGAGGGTAAGGGTCGGAAGAAATTATTTGGATGTTAATTTCCGTAAGGTTTGATAATGAGTAAAATTCGATGTTCTGTTTTTATAGGTATAGTTGATTTGGTTAAGATTTGAGATTAGATGATGTTTGTTGCTTTAGTGGCGATGATGGGGGTTCACGTGCTGTCGAGTTCACTGTTTGATATTAAGGCTACATTTGTTTGTGGGGAAAAAAGTGAGGAAAGGAAAATTTTGAGTGAAAATAAAATTATGTGTTTGGTTGTAAGAGGAGAAAATGCAAAAAATATGCAAATTGAGATCAAATTTTTCTTACAACTTTCTCATAGAAAATTATTTTTCTTTAAATTTTTCTTTTCTCACCTTTTTTTCCCGCAATCAAACGGGGCCTAAATGAATAAAAATGGACACGACTCCATTAATTTGATTACAGTATTTTGGAAGTTTCGATCAAACTCTGTTATGTCATTTATCTTTACTTTTTACTACGCAAGAAAATACAAAATTTATTTTATATTTTATTTACATCTCTTACATTTTTCATAAACCAAACGTTCCAAAAATGTTCGGCAACTTCCATGAAATTTTAGTATCATAAGATTCATAACGAATAACAAAAAGTCACTAGAATGGGTAGAGTTTGTTGAAGGAAGGTGACCTACATTTAAGTTGAATGTGGCCTCCTACAGTGGGTGGTCCTTGCCACATTCCCTAGCAAAGCAGCCTGTTTTTAAAAGTTCACGTAATTACTCCACTTAGTAGGTCGATGCCCAATGCCAATGGCACTTTGTCGAGGTTTTGTAGCCGACAGTTTGCATAGGAACTTACGTTAGATGGTTCGTGACGCAACATGAATATTGAAATGGGTATGGAAATTTCAATTTTCTACTTCACGGAATTAACCATATTACTGTTCTAGAGTACTTCTGTAAACCAGAAATTATGATCTTAATTAAAATCAATTTAAATAATTATTCGAAAATATGTACTTATATTCCTGGATCGGACAGGGGTCAGAGCAAACGAGATCTGAAACCTCTGGCGTGCTCCTCTGACTCCTGTTTTTAGTGGCTCGAGTCCCAATGACAACTGTCGCCATGTGCACCGCTTTTTCCCGAACTTACTCACTGATGCTCTTTTCCGTTTTTAAATTACAAATATAATATTAATACTTATCATATTATAATTTTCATCTTCTTTTTTTGGCATCGTAAAATATATTTTTTATTTTCTTAAATAATATATTTTCTACTCTCACAAAAACACACTCTCTCCACTCTATTTACTTTCATTCATTCTTTCTCTTACTTACTTTTATCTCACATAATATTTTTTTCTTAAAATTTATGTCCAAATCCAAATGAGCATTATAATAAGGGACGGAGGGAGCATCATTTACAGTTTACAACATTTGAAAATTCTGAAAAACCTGGGCCGTATAACATTTAATTAAATTACAACTGATATGGGCCGTTAGTGGCTAGCCCGTTAAAACAAGGCCTACGCAATCGCAACTTGAGAAACCCCAACACCCAAAACATGTGGTTTTGGTTTTTTGATGGCTGTAGTCAACAAAGCCAGCTGGACAGATGGAAAAATCTTCGAGTAAATTTGAAAAGTCTAATAAAAAACAAACATCAAATTTTGGACATAACAGAATTCTAATTATTAGTTTATCACAAATTCATTTTTTTGCAAAAAAAGAAAAAGAAAAAATATATGTCATATTGACTCTGGAAGTTATGTTCCACACAGCTAAAACCAGACACCATTCACTATCATTGCTTGCAGACCAAAAAAAAAAAGTATATTTGAGCTCTCTATTTTTTTTAATAAAGGAGATCACAAGGTTTCACTCCTACCGCAATAGGGATTTACACGAGGACTTCTCAGGAGGTCACCCATACTAGTATTACTCTCGCTCAAGCACGCTTAACTGCGGAATTCTTATGCGATCTGGTCCAACAGTACCTGACTTATTGCCTAATTTGAACTCTTTATTCTGCACTACGTACATGTATGGCGCAAAGCCGCAAGCCGGTAACAATATGACTAGTCCAGTGCACAATACAAATACAATCTGAAGCGGAGGTTGATCCATATAAAACTTCTACTCCCTCCGTCCCATAATATACCTTACGCTTGAGCAAGGGTGCGGAGATTAAGAAAGTATGAAAAAAGTGAGATTAAGTAGGTAATGATTAAAGAAAGAGAGTGTTTGTGTGAGAAAAATGAGTGATTTGATTGATAATAAATGATGAATGATTGTAAAAAGGAAATAATTAATGAAGAGAGAGAATACATGTGAGAGTAAAAGTGAAATATGTAGTATTCCATTTTAGGAAGTGTAAGGTATATTTTGAGACACCCAAAAAGGAAAGTGTAAGGTATATTATGGGACAGAGGGAGTATAGAGTTTGTATAGGCGAAAAGAAGGAGTCTTTGTGAAAGTCCTTGTACTTTAATTCAGTTAATAGAAAAAATAATAATTGTGCTCCGGAGAGCACCCCAGTAGGCCGACTGCCGAATTAAGGAAATAGCTGACTCGAGGACCAACCCGATAAATTCCGGTCCAAGTCGGGTGAGTTTTGTGCATGCCTAATAGTTTTGTCCCAAACTATTAATACCTCATTCAATATGATTTTGTTTTTAAAATTCAAATATTTAATCTCATAATAGATCTTGCAATGCTTTTTTCTAATAAATTGACTTATTCGATTCGAGGCACGTAACGCCTTCGAAAACGGTTCACTAAATGGGGCACACCCTTGTTTTTTTCACATATTTTCCAACAAAATGAACATGGACCTAATGAGTTCAATTGATATTAACGATCATGACAGCGAGCTGTGCATGTCTGAGCGCGAAGATGTGAACTTGAAGTGGAAGCAGCATTGTACATGCTAATTTGCGGCAATTTTTTCGATTCAGGAGTACATATGCTACCTAGAAAGTAGAATCTCAGACTGAATATTTGAATGAAGGCTTGCACTATCTACTTCTAAAGATTGTCTGCAGCTAGAGCACATCTTTACCCTGGGATCCTCGAGTCAGTGAGACTATACTCCCTCCGTCACATCATGCTTGTACACCATTCTTTTCGGGCGTTCTATTAAGTTTGTCAAACTTTTCATTTTGCCATTCATTCACAAACACATATTTTGCTTTTTACTCATAGCTCGAAGTTCCAATAATTATCCACCACACTTTTTCACTATTCACTATCTTAAATTTCGCCTCATTTGCCGATTTAGACAAAGAAAATGGGATGAAGGGAGTATATTAGTCAAGTTACACGTAGAGCTGTCAAAAGTACCCTCCGCCCTCTACCCACCCTCTATCTGCCCATTTAATACACTTACCCTTCAGTATTCGTACCCTCTAATACTCTTATCCTTAAATACCCTCTTATAATTAGGGCGCTCATTACCCACTCATTTACCCTCTTATTACCCTTTGTCAACATTGAACAACAAAACAACCGATGTTGACCGGCGGTGTTCCGGCATGGCCAGGCGGCAGTCCGGCGGTGGTAGTGATAGACTCGTATTTGAACATGTATTGTTCGATTATCTCCATTCACAGTGAATGGTAGTGCTATTTAGTGTGGGTTAAAATTGACATGCACTACTTTTGCTGATACAATTTTCTGACTGCAATATGATCATTCCCCTTTCAGTTTCAATAGGCACTTCATAAAATAGTATACGAGCGTGACATTAGTTAGTGAGTTTCTTGAATATGCTTAGGAATGGCAGACAAGTACATTGTTGGATCAATTGCAGCGTCATTTGTTGTTGCATTTACATGCGACCAATCATTTCTGACTGAAAGCTTTTTGGGGGAAAGTGATGTAACAGTAGCCATCTTGAAGTATTCTCATGTCGGCAAAGTGGATAAAAAAATTATTTTTTCTGACATTTTTTATTTAACTAGGTACGACCCCGTCAACTGTTTCCAAGAAAGCATGGTGGGAAGAAACCGACAAGAAATTTCAAGCTTGGCCGCTAACTGCTGGACCCCAGTTATGATGAATCCTGGTCATTCTATTCATCGACAACTATTTCAGCGGAGAGTTGAGACCTTCCTGAGAAGACAAAGAATGCATAATTTGGTGTCTTCTTGAAGGAAATTTCACTGTCTTCTTGCCAAACAAATCCCCTATATGCTGTTTGAGTGTTGACCATTGGTGGGAAAGAGGGTATTAAAGGACGCTCTTATTCTTTTGATATCCGCTTACTAAAGTCCTTATCTTTTTTTACCCTCTTCCTACCCTTATCCTTACCCTTTTGACACCTCTAGTTACACGACTAGACGCTGATGCGACCGCAATGGACTTTTGGAAAATGAAGAAAATCGATCATCGTGACCTTTCAATGATGTAACGCCTTTGCAATCCTCCGCGGCCACTTCCTCGGATCTGTTTCTTCAAGGTATACTTTGCAGCGTCTTTCCAATGATGGGCAGGAACCAATTTGTTCATTCGAGTCGTATGCGCTCACCTTTCCTTCAGATTGGAGGCATAGACAGTCTGTTCCAAAATCCAATGAGGCTGAGAATATGATGACCAAACATCCTGTGGCCTTGTTCGGACAAGTTAAGACGCAGTCTCACTTCGACTAAAGCCCATGTCGCAACTTCAGTTGGGACCCTACGGAGGATTGCGCTTGAAGGGTTAGCATTCGGGACTTTCCTCTGGGATGCTGCATTTTATGTCAGTAAGTTTTACAAGCCTGACGACGAGGACTTGCTGCTCATCTTCTGTACCGGTAAAGGGTATTATAATACCTCCATTTGCAGATAAAAGATATTATAAACAAAAATTGCAGATAAAGGGTACTATAAGCATTCTGTTAACAAAAAAATATAATAGTTTTTAGTTAATTTTTAAAAATCAAAATAAAATATCAAAAAAACTTTAAAAAATTCAAAATTTCATTAAACAAACAAATAAAATCCATTCATTTAGTATCACTTTTGATAAACAAAAATATGCTTCAAGAATAGTTTTTTATAAAGTTAATTTAATATTTCA
>JAWWMW010000353.1:147365-157773 GCA_035048345.1 Echeveria elegans | reverse complement strand
GGGCTCGAAGGATCACCCTGGATGCCGCACATGAACATTTGCATGACACTGCGCAATGACTTCCATGCAATGGAGTCAGTAGCTTTACTCAGTGCAAGTGCCCCTTGCCTGACTATTTAGCCCTGAGCACCCTACTAACTAGATTATCAGGGTACTTATAAAGACGAACTGCTTCAGCAAAAGAGCCATATTCAAGGTCTCAAAACTCCTAAAACCCATTCCTCAATTTTTCTGCCTTTGAACAACTTCCTTATTAACCCAGTGTCTGCCTCTGTCTTTTCTGCCTGTAGCCCAGTGTATGCCTGTGAACACAAAATCTTTAAAAACTAGATTTTCATGATCAATCGAATCGAATCGAATCGAATCGAATCGAACCATTGAACCGGCGAGTGATATTCACAATAAATTTGTATCAAAAAAATAAATTTAAAAATTGGGAAGTTAGATTTTACACGTCATCCGTTTCGATCGGAACGTAACCGCTTGGAGAAGCTGCACAAAGCTTCTTCACCTTCCCTCCACTCCATCCCCAATCCAAATTCCCAACCCTAACCCCCAAATTCCACCAATCCCCATCTCTCAAAATTTCATCAAAAATTCACACGCTCACCATCTTTCAGTATGCTCTCCGTCGAATCGCTACACCATCCAATTTTCACCGGAAGCCAGTCTCGTTATCCGCGCCGCCACCACCACATACTAAACCGCTCCAATCTCCTCTTACACAATCGATGGACCAATATTTGCACGCCGATCACGTTCCCCTTGCGTGAAAACCTCTTATTCAAAATTAGGGTTTCCACCGACTCGCGCCGCATTGGTACGTTAGGCAGGCTCGAGTTGGAGAGAGGTTATGGTATGGTTCATCGACGGGGAAGGGTTCGGATTAAGGCTGCTGGTGGTGGACAGAATTCGGACTCTGGTGAAGAAAGTAGTGTGAATGAAGGACAAAATCAGACTTCCAAAACTCCTAACCCTAAGCAGGGGAAAGGAGGGTGGTGGTGGTTGAGAGGAGGGAAGTGGAAGTGGAAATGGCAACCGATTATACAAGCGCAGCAGGAAGTTGGTTTGTTGTTGTTGCAGTTAGGGATTGTGTTGTTTGTGATGAGGCTGTTGAGACCAGGTCTGCCGTTGCCTGGGGCGGAATCAGCTGCGCAGACTACTTTTGTTAGCGTTCCATATAGTGATTTTTTGACCAAGATTAATAGTAATCAGGTGCATAAGGTGGAGGTTGATGGAGTGCATATTATGTTTAAGTTGAAGAGCGGGAATGGGGAGTTAGGAAGTGAAGGGAATGGTGTTAGTAAATTTCAGGGGTCGGATATGGTTATTAAAAGTGTTGCCCCATCGAAGAGGATTATTTATACTACAACTAGGCCTATTGATATTAAAACTCCTTACGAGAAGATGCTTGAGAATGATGTTGAGTTTGGTTCTCCAGACAAGCGCTCTGGTGGTTTTCTGAATTCGGCATTGGTAAGGCCTTTTTTTGTATTGATAAGTGTTGTGAAGGAATCAGTGATCTTGAATTTAGTGCCTTACTTCTGCTAGCTGTCATTGCAATCAAGAATCTGTTAGCACCACAGGTTATTTGAAAGTAGTGTTTCAAACATCGCTAGAACAGGCTTATAGTGATCCCGGCATAACTAAAAAGTCGACTGGAGTTCTCGATCCTCACTCATTGCTAGAGGGCATTATATGATGACGATGAAGTACATAAGAAATTTGAAACATTCAAAATGCAGATTTCCCTAATCCAAGTTTTCCTTTTGTTGTTGTTCAGATCGTCTTGTTTTATGTTGCCGTGCTTGTGGGGTTTCTCCATCAGTTTCCTATAACTTTCTCTCAGGTAAATACTGATCACGTCAATGTTGTGTGTGGATACTTCTATTTTACGTTTTACCTAACTGTCAGCAATAAATTTCGTATTCATTTTGGGACAGCAAATGCCTGGGGCGCTGAGGAACCGGAATCGTAAAGCTGGAGGTTCTGGCGGAGGAAAAGCAGCTGAACAGGGAGACACGATCACATTTGCTGATGTTGCTGGTGTTGATGAAGCTAAGGAGGAATTAGAAGAAATAGTGGTATTCTTTAAATATTGTTATTTCTTTAATTGTTACTTAAGATAGCATAATTAATGACTTCAAGTTTATAAAGCTGCCTTATACTACTTTTAATTTTGGAGTATGTTCCCTTCTGCCTGTGTCAGGAATTCCTAAGGAATCCAGAAAAATACACGCGTGTTGGTGCCCGCCCTCCTCGCGGTGTTCTTTTGGTGAGTGCTATATAAAATAAAGGCAGCTTCTTTATGATGGTTACCCAATAGGTTGTCTTCACCTACACTTTAACTGGTTTCTACGATGGGCGAGATACATATGTATATTCTAGAGATAATGTTAGATTGAATCATCATCGTATGATGAAGTGGTGTCCTGAATTGCTTATTGCACATTTGATATTCGTAAGATATAGATTATCACACTTGTTTGTGCCAACAAATCAACAATATATGTGATTACCTTGCAGGTAGGACTACCAGGAACAGGTAAGACTCTTCTAGCTAAGGCCGTGGCTGGGGAAGCTGATGTACCCTTTATTAGCTGTTCCGCTAGTGAATTTGTGGAATTATACGTTGGCATGGGTGCATCCCGGGTAAGGGATCTGTTCACACGGGCAAAAAAGGAAGCACCTTCTATTATTTTCATAGACGAGGTGATAATTTGAAACTAATCTTGTACAACTGGTTTTTTAATCTGGCTATTCCTTTAGCCTTCCCGTAGATAACTTTTATTCTCTGGCTTTGATCACAGATAGACTCTGTTGCGAAAAGTCGTGATGGTAAATTCCGTATTGTCAGTAATGATGAACGAGAGCAAACACTGAATCAGTTACTTACAGTAATATGCGCCCCATTTATGTTATTTTTCTCATTTATTGTTCATATAATTTATTTCCTCTGACATTTGTGAATGATATGTATTTTAGGAAATGGATGGATTTGATAGCAATTCGGCTGTTATCGTTCTTGCTGCAACTAACCGTGCAGATGTGCTGGACCCAGCACTCCGTCGTCCAGGGAGATTTGATAGAATAGTTTCTGTGAGAATTTCTATAAATATGTCTAAAATATCATCATACTTATGAAGCTTGTTTATGTATCAAGTTTTTCTAAGTAGCTTCATAGATTACTAATGTGCAAGTCTCCAGGTTGAGACGCCTGATCGGATTGGAAGAGAAGCCATTTTGAAAGTGCATATAGAGAAGAAGGAACTCCCTCTGTCGGAGGATGTCAATCTAACTGATATTGCCTCAATGACCACTGGTTTTACTGGGTATTTTCCTTCACGTGCAGTTCAATGCTTTTCATAGTTAACATTGTATATTGTTGAAGAAGTTGCCTAATATACATTTTTTGTATTTGACAGGGCAGATCTCTCAAATTTAGTGAATGAAGCTGCCTTATTGGCTGGGAGAGAAAACAAAATTGTGGTTGAAAAATGTGATTTCATTCATGCCGTCGAGAGATCAATAGCAGTATTGCTCTATCCTTGTATCTGTCAATACAGAATTAGGTTTCCCAAATTAATGATACTGATTTTAGCATCATTCCCAGTTGGTTGGTTTCTAATCTAAATTCTTGCACCTTAGGGAATAGAAAAGAAGACTGCGAAGCTAAAAGGAAATGAGAAGGCTGTTGTTGCGCGGCATGAAGCAGGTCATGCTCTAGTTGGCACTGCAGTTGCCAAACTGCTCCATGGACAGCCACAAGTCCAGGTAAACACAATTAATTGTCACTTTATTATTTTCTACTTTATATGGATACATCTTAGTCTGTGTGATACATCTTAGATCAATGACTGTCGTCTTTGTATGTAATCTTGTTTCTTTATGCTGATACTAATTTGAAGCGTGGTTACTTGAATTGTCCTAATGTTGTTCGCATTATTGTTATAATGCTTTTTGATTTTGGTTCGTCAGAAGCTGAGCATTCTCCCAAGATCTGGAGGAGCATTGGGCTTTACATACACACCTCCCACAACCGAGGACAGATACTTGCTCTTCATTGATGAGTTACGTGGCCGCCTGGTAACGCTCTTGGGAGGACGTGCTGCGGAGGAAGTTGTTTATTCTGGCCGTGTATCAACAGGTGCACTAGATGACATACGTAGGGCAACTGACATGGCTTACAAGGCTGTTGCTGAGTATGGTCTAAATCAAACGATAGGCCCTATCTCAGTATCAACACTTTCAGCGGGTGGGATGGATGATTCTGGAGGATCAGGTCCTTGGGGAAGGGATCAGGTAGATCTCGGTGCTTCATGTTTTCTCTTTTCCTTTTGAGTAAAATGCTATAGCTAATTGAAATTCAAAAACAGGGGCAGCTTGTAAATCTTGTGCATGCAGAAGTGAAAGCCTTACTCCAATCTGCACTTGATGTTGCCTTCTCTGTTCTTCATGCCAATTCAACTCTTTTGGAAGGACTTGGTGCGTACCTAGAAGGTGAGTCATTGTTGTAGCTGATGGTTGTGTGATTGCTTTTGCTTTTCACTTTTCTTTCTGCTAGCAATGTTATCCGCCACGGCTTCAGCGTTGTCTTGTTTATCATTGGTTCTAGGATTGGCTGCTAAAGATGCCTTCGATGCTCATCGTGATTTTCTTTTTTTTTGCATCCCTAATTTGTGAAATGATTGTGATTTCTTAGAAAACGAAAAGGTGGAGGGAGAAGTTCTGAGGGAGTTGTTGAAGCCAGTGATTGCACCAGAGGAACTCAGATTTTTCTTACAAGGGGAACAACAACAGTCCCGAATTCCGCTTCCAAAATGTACATCACAAACTATCTTAGAACTTAAGTAGTACCTAAAACGCATGCAAAGTGGAATTTCTTCTCAGCATCTTCAAGTGGCAAAATGAGCATTCTTGTTGCCGCCCCAGCAACTTGCCAGATGGGTATTCAGCTGCCAGGCCTTTCTATTTACAGAAGCAGCTCAACAACCTTAAGAACCGGTAATGGCGGACCAGTGAATATATCTGAACATCCCCCAGGCCGTCGATGTATGTTCTGATATAAAAAGCCAATGTACATAGAATGAGAGTGGTACAGATATTCATACTCTACACACACTCAATGACCACTTCGTCAATAGACTTTTTTTCGCTCTTTCAAAATTTCCGCAATTACCCGAAAATTTGACTCTTGAGCCCTAATGTGCATCGTCTCTTACCAGCGATTGAGCCTGTCATCGTGGATTTTACCGGATCTCCTCTCGAACCTATTTCTCTTCCATATCTCCTCCGCTCGCCGCTTCTTCAATTAACGCTCTTCTCGAACAATCCTCCTCCGTCCACCAGAAATGGCTTCCCTTTGGAAAGAAAAAAAAAATCGTCATGCGCGTCAGCTACGACTTCAGAGGTACTTCATAAACTCATCTCGCTTCTTCCCTTTTTCCTATTATTATTAGAGAATGTGTTTTCTGACCTAACTCATGCATTCTTCCAGGTCTTCAGCTGCATAGGAACGACCCTTCTGTCTCCAGTTTAGTCCTCCTGTTTTGTTCAAATTCAGCTGCTTGATTTTGTAATTTTTTTTGTTTGTTTCGCAAAAAAAAGTAGCTGTTCAGAAGGAGCTGGAAAGTGCTGTCTACAAGGCTGGAGGGATACTGGATTCTAACTTTGGAAACTTGGACAGGATTGGATGGACCAGAAGTAGCAGGACTGACAAAGGAGTGTCTCACTTCCACTTCTATGGTTTTTTTTCATTAGTTGATATAAAGTATTGGTTTGATAATGTGCTGAGAGGACATGATTGAGTGTTGACAGGTTCATTCTTTGGCTACCACGATTTCTCTGAAGATGGAAATTCCAGCCAATGTTAGGAAGGATGACCCTCATGGAATAGTGCTTGCGGATCACATTAATCATTATCTTCCGGAAACCATCACGATCTTCAGTATTCTACCCATTCAGAGGTTTTTTCCCTTTCCGTTCTATGCCTTCTTCCCTGACGTATATTATTTAATCACGCTTGATGGGTTTATATTTACATTAAGGAACAGAAATTTGAGTAGGAATATACCATTTTAAGAGTACTAACTGTTGAAATTAAGCAAAAGAGGGGGTAGCCCAAAGGTTAAGCTCTTGGTCATAGCATCAAGAAGGCTCAAATTCGAGTCGAGGCTGGGGTTGTCCAATCCTCCTACAATGTAGGAATAAAAAAAGCTCAAAAAAGCAAAAGAGGGGTAGCCCAGTGGCCGGGTTTTGATGAAGAGGAACAAATTTCCGCTGTTCTTGTGGGATGTTAGAGAATACAGCTGGTCTGCAATACATTGAGACGTTATCCATATGGGAGGAGTCTTTTACGCTGCATCAAGTAAGTAACATTTCTCTACGTGAAATACAATACGATGTATCTACTAGATCTTCCTTGATGTTGTTTATTATAATACCACCTCAAGAGACATCGTTTCTTTTTTCCTATTTACTGAAAGCTTGAAAACAGTTATATCTAAGTACTGAGTATTGAGTACTGAGTGGTATTTGATATTCATGATGTTATTCGGAGTATTTTTGCATAGTTTGAACTTTGAAGTCATATTAATTTTATCATTATGCTGGACCATGAAGTTATTTTGATTTGATAACTTTATCTATGAATCCAGAGTTTTATTTTTAAGCTGTTAGATTTATGAAACCTTATCTGTTTCCGAGTTTAGTTAGTGACTTACATGTCTAACATTGCTCCTCTAAGTTTTAACCTCAACATCCCATTGTCCCTTTAAGTACGTTAATTGTTGTTCTCACATCTAATTTCAGCTAGTATATATCAAATACTCAATTTTAACTTCTGAATGTTTCTGGAATCAAAGAGTACATTCCTTGATGTGTTGCTTTCATGATCTCACAAAGCGTTTTTTTATCAGATACACAAAATGATTGGCACTGCTGTAGCAGTAAAGCGGAAAATACTCACAAGAGACATTGTTACACTAGCGCTAACCAAGTTCTCACGGATAGTTCTACCCATTGCTCCATCAGAAGTCGTAATTCTTAGAGGAAATAGTTATTCACAAAAAGAACAGTCTGGCATGGTCACTAGATCTAAAATGCTGTAGTTTAACGAGTCAAAAGATATTGCTGATGCTGTGGATGCGTTCTATGTCTCAGTGATGTTGTCTCGTATGTCTGTATTTCTAAATTCACGGACTTCCCTATGGACAAATTAGGTCAGTAAACTGGATGAATTTGCTCGTATTCCGATTGTGGAGCTTGACGAAGTCAGACGTTCTTGGACTTTGTGGAAAGAAAATCCTCCTAGCTGGGATCACTGCATTAAATCTTCACCAGCAGGCTGTTGCTTTGTTTCCCCGATCTGAATATGGTAATTTTTTTCTTCAGTATATTCAGTTTACACCCCGCAGTTAAACTGCGGAAATTTTCACCAAAAAAGTATAGCTACTGTAAACAAGGTAATAGTGAATTGATTCTTGATCGCCAGCGGGGTTAAACTATGAACTATGATTGCAGCTGGCTCATTGAATTCCACAATGTGGGTAGTTTCTGTTATCCAGAATCCAGATACCTTGGGAGTGAATAGACAACATAAACCATAAATGCTAGTCAACTATGTAGTTAAGCGTGTTTGAGCCAGAACAGTAATATGATGAGTGACTTCCTCCTCGTGTAAATCCTCATATGGGGTGAGAGTGAAATCCTGTGATCCCATTAAAAAAGTACGTAGTTGTGCATCTCTATTATGTGCTACAAATATTTTATAAGTCATGTAAGAATTATGCCATGTAGATATATTATAAGTCATGTAAGAATCATGCCATGTAGTCCACATCAGTGATGTTGCCTCGTATGTCTCATTTTCTAAATCCATTCAATCCTCTGTTGGCAAACTGGGTTAGTAAACTTGATGAATATGCTGGTATTCCGGATGTGGACTTGTGGAGTTAGAAGAAGTCGGACGAGGTTCTTGGACATTGTGAAAAGAAAATCCTCCTAGCTGGGATTGTGCAACAACACCAGCGAGCTTTTGCTTTGCTTGCCTGTTGAAAAAAATGGTATTTTTTTCTTCATTTTATTCAGTTTACAACCCAATATTACTTAGCAAGAATTTTCACCACAAAAGTAGAGACTGCAAACCAGGTTTAAAGAGCAGGCAACAATGAATTGTTTCCTGAACGCTAGCTGGGTTGATCCATGATCGCAGCTGGCTCATTGAATACTACAATATGGACAGTTCCCTTCCCGTTATCCAGAATCCAGATACCACGGGGACTGTATGGACAACAGTAACCAACCAGTCAACACCACACTAATGTTTGAACATGGAGGTCCCTAGGTACACCTACCTTCAAATATTCACTTCATTGAGTTTGTTTATCCACATTAATCCTCTCTATCACCAACCATTCAGACTCCATCTTTTCTCAGCTACTCCCCCCTCCTCCTACAGCCACTTATGGCGGCTACCTGGGAAGAAAGTGTTGCAGATTCTATCAACACTGTTTATCTTCTCTTTTCAGCATACCTTGTGTTTATAATGCAGCTGGGATTTGCCATGCTTTGTGCTGGTTCTGTCCGAGCAAAGAATGCAGTGAATATACTACTAACAAATGTTGTTGATGCTGTGGTTGGAAGTTTATCCTTCTACTTATTTGGTTTTGCATTTGCCTTTGGGGCAGGGACTAATGCCAACTCTTTCATCGGAACGTGTTTCTTCGCTTTGGCAGATATTCCCAACTCCAATTATGACTACAGTTTCTTTCTTTACCAGTGGGCATTCGCCATTGCCGTTGCTGGGATCACCAGTGGCTCTATAGCAGAGAGAACTCAATTCAGTGCATATCTCATTTTTTCTTTCTTTCTGACTGGGTTTGTCTATCCAGTGGTGGCTCATTGGGTGTGGTCATCCAGCGGCTGGCTGAGCCCAAGTTCAAGCTCTCTCTTGTTCGGATCAGGGGCAGTGGATTTTGCCGGTAGCGGCGTTGTGCATTTGGTAGGCGGGATTGCTGGGCTATGGGGCGCTCTGATTGAAGGTCCTCGTGTTGGAAGGTTTGACGCATTTGGCAAACCAGTGCCAATCAGAGGGCACAACGCCACTCTTGTGGTGCTGGGGACTTTCTTATTATGGTTTGGTTGGTTTGGGTTCAACCCTGGCTCATTTAGCAAGGTTCTGGTGGCATACCCTGGCTCATCCGATCAAGGAAACTGGACATCAGTTGGCCGCACAGCAGTGACCACCACACTGGCCGGTTCCACAGCTGGGATCACAACACTCTTTGGTCGTAGGCTGCTGGTGGGTCACTGGGATGCAATGGATGTCTGCAATGGGGTGCTTGGCGGTTTTGTAGCAATCACAGCTGGTTGCTCAGTCGTGGAGCCTTGGGCTGCCATTGTTTGCGGGTTCTTCGCAGCATGGGTACTGATAGGACTAAACATCTTAGCTCTGAAGCTACGTTTTGACGACCCATTAGAAGCAACCCAGTTACATGGCGGGTGCGGAGCATGGGGTCTGATATTTGCAGGATTGTTTGCCAAAAAGGAATATGTACTGGAGGCGTACAATTCAGGGGACACGGCCGTAGAGCGTCCTTACGGATTATTACTGGGAGGCGGGTGGGGGCTCATTGGAGCTCAGATGGTAGAATTGCTAGCCATTTTAGTGTGGGTAAGCATAACAATGGGACCTCTGTTCTACGCTCTCCACAAGTTAAAGATACTAAGGATAAGCATCGATGAGGAGGTTGCTGGACTGGATGTCTCCAGGCACGGAGGCTATGCATACCACAACCACCCCGAGGACAACCAGCCTCGTCGCCGCTACGCCGATTACAATAGACTTCCGGGCTAAGCAAAGAAAACAAGCAAGGAGGCTTTGTATAGTATTGGGAGGTTTCATGAAGCTATCCCTATTTGTTTGATTGTGGTCAGCTGTGGATGTTGTCACCTTACATTTCTCTTCTTGTTCCGACAGTACCTTCTCTTCTCAACATGTTTTACGTTCTGTTTTTTTTTGTTGTTGTAAATAAATCGATTTATAAAACTATAAAAAGAAGAGAAAAATGCGGCTACTTTCCCCCAAATGACAAATAAGATGCGGACGCGTATTGAACTAATATCCTCCGACTCTGGAAACGAAAGGATTGGATATTAATGTTTTATGAAACCATGTTATCTTTGCAAAATGCCCGGTATAGAAATTAATGTGCTTCTTGGTTCGTCATACCTTAAGACCGGATTTGGCATTCCGATATTACTGTTGGTGGTATATACTCCCGCTGTCCTCTTTTGTTCTTCCTATTTTCCTATTCGAATGTCTTCTTCCGATTTTCTTTTATGACAATTAATTCACTCTCACAATACACTCTCTTTCCTATTTTATTTTTCTCTTACTTACTTTTAT